>JAZAVI010000039.1:237500-473068 GCA_036326025.1 Chrosomus eos
AATGAAGTTGTGTCCTCTCCGATTGTGACCAATACAGGATCCCCACAAGGCAGTGTCATCTCATCAGTATTGTTCACTCTTTACACTAATGAGTGTAGAAGTAATACACCTGCTGAGCATCTCACAATAAAATTTGCAGATGACACAGCAATAGTGTCGTTAGTAGTGATGAGACCAACTATAGGGCCTGGGTGGATCAATTCGCAGACTGGTGTAGGTCAAGCTGTCTTCTAAATATAAAGAAAACAAAGGAAATAATAATAGATTACAGAACTGGGAGCCAGCCCCACCAGTCTTCGGTTATAAATGGAGAGATGTTGCGATTGTAGCCGAATACAAGTACATAGGCACAATAATAGATAATAAGTTGCAATGGAACAGTAATACCGACACCATCTATAAAAAGGGGCTGCAGAGGCTGTACTTTATTCGGAGACTAAGACAATTTAGAGTGGAAAGAGATATTCTCTCTTGGCTTTCAAAAAAGGCTATCGCATTTTCTTACCCTCTCCCTTCCCTTCCCTTCCCTTCCCTTCCCTTCCCTTCCCTTCCCTTCCCTTCCCTTCCCTTCCCTTCCCTTCCCTGCTTTGCTCCTCTCGTCACGTCTAGTCTACTGTCTTGTACTTTGAGAGACTCTCTCAGCACTGCTCTCCAAAATAAGAAATCATGGATTTGATCAACTGGTCTCTCAGCACTGCTTTCCAAACTAAGAAATCATGGATTTGATCAACTGGTCTCTCAACGTAATTTACACCATCTTCTCAACAAGAAGCTTGGGTTCAGGGGAACCTGACTGCCCTCCCGAAACATTCGCAGCTAGCTACACGATGGACGTGTGGGAGAGGTGGCGGTTTGTGTCTGGCGGCTCTTTCCGTGGAGCATGTTGAAGATATCTACCTATTCGGTACCATGATAATAGGTCTTCTGCTGATTGGATTAGGCATTGCCCTGGTTTATCGAGGAATTAAGAAGACGGTGACAGCTGTCCAAAGCCTCACAAGGCTGCCCGTCATGATTGAAGCAGTGGGCAGAGCTGTCTGCACTCAGACTGGGTCTATGAACCAAAATACGGATAACATCATGGAGAAGCTCACAGCTTTGCAAAGGCAAATGGATCGTTTCAGAGACCAAAATGAACCAGGAGAACAGCTGTGTAAATTAGAATGCGGCTACTTGCCTCAAGACCAAACAATCCCAATCTTATCTGTTTCGGCACCCCTCAACCAGCACTGGCCTTGGCCAAGGCCACTGTTGGAACAACAACTCCCCGGAAGAGCACTGCAGTGAGCCACTCTTGTGTTCCTTCCCCTACTCTCCAGACACCTGGTGATTGTTGACTATGTCTGGGACCTGATCAAGGTTGTCTCCATGGCAACTTGCTATGACAATCCTGCGGACTGAGGCACCTAGGTTAGGATGCTGGCATAGCGACTCTCCAGGCCTACACACACATGAACTTTTACATATATATACAGGTATGCAATCATCCGCCCGATACCCCATCCCTCGCCACTTTGTACCTCCAGTCTGACAGGCGGGTCTGTGACCAGCGCCGAGAATGGCTGCAGGACCGGATGGCTGCTTGCCTGTGCTGGGCTACCTCCACCCCCCAATCCCTACCCCTGTTGCAAGACTTGTTCATGTTGTAGAGTGTACTGATTATGTGCTAATGTTGCTGAGGTGTTTTTTTTCTGTTCCCACACTGTACTTCTTAAGGAGCATAGTCTGGGGGTTGCTTTTTTCGCCTCACCTCTCCTCATGTCATTCTGTATTTGTTTTCCTCAATTCCCTGTCGTCCTGTCCTGTCTACCCCCTTGTCATATGTATGTTTGTATGGACAGGTTGATGGCCAATTTCACTGGTACTTGTAACTAAGTGACAATACAGGACTACTACTTTATGATGTTACTTTTTTATCACTCATTTGTGGAGAGCATGCTACCTTTTTTTGTGTTGCCTGGTATGTCTCTTTGTCAGTGACCAACAAAAACAGACTGAGCAAGATAGTTAACTTGGCCAGCAAGGTTGCGGGGCAAAAACTAGACTGTATGGCTATTACCTGTGAAAGAAGGGTGTTGAAGAAAGGTCAAGCTATTAATAAAGATATGTCACATCCCCTACACCAGGCATATGAGGTGTTGCCATCAGGGAGAAGGTTTAGGCTACCTTATTTCCAAACAAATCGAGCCAGTAAGTCATTCATTCCAACTAGCATCGTATTGATGAATAAGAAGTTACCTGCGGGACATCACTTTAAATAGCACCATGGGGGTGGTTGGGGTGAGGGAAATTCTGTGTATATTCTGTTTTGTATTCTGTCTTGTCAAATTTTCTTGTTGTCTTTTGTATAAATGTATCAGACGTACTGTATGGGGCAGAACAATTTTCCGAAAGGATAAATATCTATCTATCTATCTATCTATCTATCTATCTATCTATCTATCTATCTATCTATCTATCTATCTATCTATCTATCTATCTATCTATCTATCTATCTATCTATCTATCTATATTTGGAGGACCAACCCACAGCCTCAGTCATTTTAGTCCATAGAAATTAACATATAGGCTAAACATAGCCTAACTGCTTAGAAAGAAAACACCGAGCTTAGCCTAAGGGTCTCTATTTGTTCTAAGTAATGCGCATACGTCCATCTCACGAATGTACAGTCTTCTTCTGCCATCTTCTCCCATTAGCCGCTTTTCCACTGGCCAGCGCGAGCACAGAGGCCGAAATCATGCCTCGCGGCACTCCTGTAAAACCCGCCTTAAACATGCCTTCACTGGACTATGCCACACAATACATAAGGTGCACCCGCTAGAGGGAGATTAATTAAATTAATCAATTAATGAAATATATACAAATCTATCAGAAGCTGTCATTTAGTCTTTATTTGCAAACTTGGACACCACACGCGGCTACTGACTGACCATGAACAGGTAATAACTTACTTGCATTTTTTCATTCGTTAATGTATCACAGTCTTTCTGGTTTTGTTTCTTTTTTCTTTTTTTTTGAACTATTACATTGTGGGATAAAAGTGTGTTGTAATGCAAGCGAACATGTACAGAGTAAAATATTACTGAAAATTGATTAGTAATGCTTTACATTACTGCGTTACAACAAAAAGTAATATGTTACTGTAATGCATTAATTTTGTAACGCGTTACTCCCAACACTGCTCCCAATCCACTGGCCTGTCGTGTGCCGTCGAGCTGCCGGATGATGGTGCGGGTTGTTTGTTTTTTGAATCAACTGTGGAGCTACGGTGACCAGATGAGATTGGCTGAAATTCGGGACGGGGGATGGGCGGGGGGCTTGTTTATGGGGGGAGTGAGATTTGTTGACGGGGGGGTGTAGGCTGCTGTATCATGTATCGTTTGAACTGACGCGCTACAGCGACCTGTCACATTTCAAAGAGCCAAAACGTTATTAATTGTGTGAATCTCGTAAAAATATTGACAGAATCGGACAGCTGTGGATTTGTTCCATATCAAAAGTAACCTGTCTGTCTTGTCTGTCGGTGTAAGTGTCTTCTTTGTCCGCGATTTTTCACTGCGTGAGAAAATGGATGTGTGGCGTGAGAGTGTGTGAAAAGGGTCAATTGCGTGAGTCTCACGGTCAATGCGTGAGAGTTGGCAGCCCTGCTACAAAGCCTATAATAAAAGATATAATGAATTTCAAACCTTTTTTTTTTTCAAAGTTCAACAGTCTGTCATTAGTCTTTAGTCTGCTACTAAAAAACAGCGTGTTGTTGTTCCGGTACACGGTACACCAGTCATGTCAACGTAACGAATGAATGACATTTTGCTTATCAATTTAAATCAATATCAAATTCGCGCCTACATCTTTCTAGAACTTCAAAAAAGAAACAGAAAATGAGCCGCCGGCAGGCGCCGACTCAACCTCCACGGACAGTTTTTAATATTTTATCAGACAATAACTAGGCTACTCAAGATTTTGCTTTAGTATAATTTTCGGGACAATTAGGGTCGGATTCGGGATTCGGGACAACAGCTCAGATTTCGGGACTGTCCCGAATTTTTCGGGACGTCTGGTCACCCTATGTGGAGCTTAAAAAATATGACAGATGGACCGACGATGAGGTTCAGGCTTTATTATGCTTATATGAGGAGGACAAAATCTAGCGCGAACTGGAAAGTCGCACACAGTCCTACGTCACCGGACTAATTTAGCTAATCTTCACAGTACTTTAGACTGTGATGGAAACACAGACAGCAACAGGTCTGGGGGGAAAAGATCCTGGGACAAATTGTTTTGGGTAATTTCGGTGGAAACACGGCTTTAGATGATCATCTTATTGAAGAGCTACAGCAGCATTTAGTTTCCAATAGTCTGTTTTAAAACCCAGTCACACTAGTTCCCTTTCGTTCGTCACTCCGAGTTCCGTCGGATGACGACGAATGGGGTTTCGCATAGAAAGCCTATCAACTTCGAGTATACAAAACGAGCCAATGGCAAGCAAATGCCATGGGTCTGCGGAATTTGCATGACGTAACTCCGCCCCACCTCGTGGGTATATAAGGAGGAAGTCCTGCAGCAAGCAGATATGTTTGCTTTGGAGCCAAGTTTATTTCTTCACTCCACAAGCCATCTCTGAATTGTCAGCTTTACAAATGAGTTCCTCAGTGTTGGTGTGACGGCGATCTCCGGCGGGGCGCGCGCTTCCTGCTTATCTGTGCAGTGGTTTGCCAGAGAGTGTGTGTCTCCCCGGTCGCTTCAACACTTGAGTGTTTCTCTCACAAAAGAGCTTGCACGCGGCACGTCTTTTTAAAGATGCCTCGCCCGTGTACTTCTGGTTGCGGCAGATCGGTTTCGGACTCTGATGGGCACGAGCGTTGCCTAGTGTGTTTGGGCATTGAGCATGCTAGAGCGGCGCTCGTGGATGAGTCATGTTCTCTCTGTGGAGACATGACCATCGCGTCATTACGGTCGAGACTCAAAGAGCGAGAGTCCCCTTTGCCACACCCCGATCTAGCGCTCCCTCGCGGGGTGCTACTTCGGCTGGTGGTCGGGGTGATCTGAGGGTTACGGTTTGGCAAAAAGCGCCGACCATTGGTCCACGCGTCAAACCCCCCTGCGTGACGGTGCCCGCTAGTGAACTGTCGATTTCCACGGGTCTACCCTCTGGTGGCCTGTGTACTTCGGCTGAAGCTACAGAGGATGATCTGATGTCTGTAGCAGCATCACAAGGTGGGTTTGAATCTTCTGGAAGTGAAGATTCAGCACAGCTGCCACCCTCTGGTGTGCATACGGTTGTGCCTGAATCGGATCCGGAGATGACAGCCATGCTTTCCCGGGCGGCTGCGAGCATCGGGCTTGAGTGGCGGCCACCACCCTGCCCTGAGCGCTCGCGCCTCGATGATTGGTTTTTGGGCCAAGCCGCCGACCCGCGTCCACGGCAAACCCCAATACCATTCTTCCCGGATGTGCATGATGAGATCTCGAAGTCCTGGAAGACCCCGCTGTCTTCCCGTGACCGCTCGCTGGTCTCATCCGCCTTTCCTCCCCTCGATGGGGCGGCTGCCTGTGGGTACACTGGACTTCCCCCGGTTGAACGCTCTGTTGCGATGCAACTGTGTCCTCAGAGTGCTTCTTCTCGCGGCGAGTTTAAGCACCCCTCTAAAGCCTGTAGATTCACATCTAACATGGTGGCGAAATCTTACAGAGCGGCGGGACAGGCAGCTACCTCTTTGCATGCGATGGCCACTCTGCAGGTCTATCAGGCCCAAATGCTGAGGGACATGCACGAGGGTAGGACAGACCCAGGCCTCTTCAATGAGCTGCGCGCCGCGACCGACCTTGCTCTCCGGGCGACGAAGGTTACCGCGCGCTCCCTGGGTTTGGTGATGTCCACAGCTGTGGTCCAGGAGAGACATCTCTGGCTGAACCTGGCTGACATGGTGGATTCCGAGCGGACTCGTCTGCTTGATGCGCCCCTGTCCCAGGCCGGCCTCTTCGGCGGTGCCGTGGAGGACTTTGCCCAGCAGTTCTCCACCGCTCAGAAGCAGACTGAGGCGATTAAGCATATTCTGCCCCGCCGACCCGCTGCTGCCTCCACCCGTCTGGTCGGGCAGAATCCTCAGCCTGCTCGCCGCCGAGGGCGCCCTCCTGCGGCTCCCGCCCCTCCCGCCCGGCCTACGCAGCAGCCTCCACCCAGGCCCCGGCGTGGAGGAAGCCGCAAGAAGGCGCCACAGCCCTCTCCAGCCCCGCCCCCCGCTAAACGCCAGGCTAAGCGGCGCTCCTGAGACGGGCTGCTCAGAGTTGATGTTTGTTTCCCAGGAGATGGGAAGCGGGTGAGCGGCACCTCACACTGGTTAAAGATAGAAACAAACCTCTCTTCTCTGAGCTCACAGAGTTCTCGGACGACACAGAGTGCCGCCCACAAGCCACGCTCTCCTCGTCCCCCTCTGTCCCAGAGGCGGTTGACACGGCGGGTCGCCCACGGGCCACCTCAGCCCTGTCCCCCTCTGTCGCCAGACCCCCGACAGAGCACGCCCCCGTGGAACGCTGGTCCTTCCCTGGCCTCCTCTGTTCGGGCGCGGAGCCTAACTGTGCCCCCACATCGGGCCGCTATGCCACCCACGTCCGGGCCGCTTCGCTGCCCCTCCGGGGGGACGCCTGTGGCCCGCATGACCCCGCTGGTTCAGTACCTGGGAGCCTGGCTAGAGCTTCCCCGTCTGTCCCGCTGGGTCGCGCGCACCATCAGGTTCGGCTATGCGATTCAGTTCGCACGGTCTCCTCCCCGCTTCAGGGGAGTTCGCTCCACTTTGGTCGGTGGCAATGCCCCTATCATGAGAGCCGAGATTGCCACCCTGCTAGCGAAGGGTGCAATCGAGACTGTCCCTCCAGCCGAGATGAGGTCCGGCTTCTACAGCCCTTACTTCATTGTCCCCAAGAAAACCGGTGGGTTACGGCCAATCCTGGACTTGCGCGTGCTGAATCGCTCCTTACACAGGATGCCGTTCAAGATGCTCACTGCCAAACGCATTTTCGAATGCGTGCGGCCCCAGGATTGGTTTGCAGCGATCGACCTGAAGGACGCCTACTTTCATGTCTCCATTCTTCCTCGACACAGACCGTTCCTCCGGTTTGCTTTCGAGGGGCAGGCATACCAGTACGCGGTTCTCCCTTTCGGGCTAGCCCTGTCTCCTCTTGTCTTCACGAAGGTCGTCGAGGCAGCCCTTGTTCCCCTTCGGGTTCACGGGGTTCGCATCCTGAACTATCTCGACGACTGGCTGATCCTAGCTCACTCTCGAGACCAGGTTTGCGAACACAGGGACCTTGTGCTCCGGCACCTAGCTCGCTTGGGCCTTCGGGTCAACTGGGAAAAGAGCAAACTTTGCCCCGTGCAGAGGATCTCTTTTCTCTGTATGGACATCGACTCGGTCGCCATGTCCGCGCAGCTTACGAGCGAGCGCGCGCAGTCACTGCTGACTTGTCTAAGACAGTTCCAGGACAAGAGTGCGGTTCCACTGAAACTTTTTCAGAGGCTCCTGGGGCATATGGCATCTGCAGCCGCGGCAACGCCGCTCAGATTGCTTCATATGAGACCGCTTCAGCTTTGGCTTCGCGAACGAGTACCGAGGTGGGCATGGCAACAAGGCACGCTCCGAGTACCAGTTACTTCGAGCTGCCGTCAGACCTTCACCCCGTGGTCGAGCCTCAGTTTTCTCAGGGCCGGTGTCCCCCTAGAACAGGCTACGAGGCATGTTGTCGTATCGACAGATGCCTCCGCCACGGGCTGGGGTGCCATGTGCAAGGGTCATGCTGCCGCGGGCTCCTGGACAGGACCCCAGCGCCTATGGCATGTCAATTGCCTCGAGTTGCTGGCCGTACGCCTTGCCCTGCTCCGCTTTCGAGCGCTGCTCAGGGGTCAACACGTACTAGTCCGATCAGACAATACCGCCACAGTAGCGTACATCAACCATCAAGGTGGTCTACGCTCGCGCCGTATGTCGCAACTCGCTCGCCACCTCCTCTTATGGAGTCAGAAGCATCTGAGGTCCCTTCGTGCTATTTACATTCCCGGAGCCCTGAACTGTGCAGCCGACGAGCTGTCACGGTTTCAGCCCCTCCCTGGCGAATGGCGACTCCATCCCCAGACGGTTCAGCTGATTTGGGACCAGTTCGGCGACGCACAGATAGATCTGTTTGCCTCCCACGACTCGACCCACTGCGCCCTGTATTATTCCCTGACCGAGGGCATGCTCGGCACGGATGCACTGGCGCACAGCTGGCCGCGGGGCCGCAAGTATGCGTTTCCCCCAGTGAGCCTTCTTGCGCATTTCTTGCGCAAGGTCAAGGAGGACGAGGAGCAGGTCCTTCTGGTTGCGCCCTACTGGCCCACCCGGACCTGGTTCTCCGAACTCATACTCCTCAGGACAGCACCTCCTTGGCCCATACCTCTGAGAAAGGACCTTCTTTCTCAGGGACGGGGCACCCTATGGCACCCTCGTCCTGACCTGTGGAGCCTGGTAGCCGGTGGTGGCTACCATCACTTCCGCTAGAGCGTCGTCCACGAGACACCTCTATGCGTTGAAGTGGAACCTCTTCGTCAGCTGGTGCTCTTCTCACCGAGAAGACCCCCGGAAATGCCCGATCAGCGTCGTGCTTTCCTTCCTTCAAGATGGGTTGGAGCGAAGGCTGTCTCCCTCCACCCTCAAAGTCTATGTTGCCGCTATCGCCGCACACCATGACTTGATAGAAGGTAAGTCTGTGGGAAAGCACGACCTGGTCATCAGGTTCCTTAGAGGAGCCAGGAGATTACATCCTCCTCGCCCTCCTCTCGTTCCCTCTTGGGACCTCGCAGTGGTTCTAACTGCCCTGCAGCATGCTCCCTTTGAGCCTTTGCAAACAGTGGAGCTCAAGCTCCTGTCTATGAAGACAGTGCTCCTGGTTGCATTGGCCTCTATTAAGAGGGTAGGGGACCTGCACGCATTCTCCGTTGACGAAGCGTGCCTGGAATTCGGGCCGGCTTACTCTCACGTGATCCTGAGACCCCGGCCTGGATATGTGCCCAAGGTTCCTACCACTCCCTTTCGGGACCAGGTGGTGAACCTGCAAGCGCTGCCCCCGGAGGAGGCAGACCCAGCCTTGCTCTGTCCAGTACGTGCTCTCCGCACCTATGTAGACAGGACGCAGTGTTTCAGGACCTCAGACCAGCTCTTTGTCTGTTATGGTGGGAAGCTGAAGGGAAGAGCTCTCTCCAAGCAGAGGTTGTCTCACTGGATAGTGGACACCATTGCTTTGGCATACCAGCAGCAAGGTCGACCGTGCCCCCTTGGTGTGACCGCCCACTCCACCCGGAGTGTGGCGTCCTCTTGGGCTCTAGCGCATGGCGCCTCGCTAACAGACATCTGCAGAGCTGCAGGCTGGGCGACACCTAACACATTCACCAGATTCTATAATCTCCGAGTGGAGCCTGTGTCCTCTCGTGTGCTCGCTTCAACCAGCCGGCATTAGGACTCGCTCAGGTGTCTTCGCTTGCTCGCCATTCCACTCCACGGACTGGATGCGTGCGATATTCTCCGCAGGTGAGCTCCCCCGAAAGCCCTGAGTTCCTCCTGCACTCCTGACGTCGACCCAGTGTCTCTGTGCCTGAGCGTCGGCTAGGTGCCTCCCGTGTGCATGGTCCCTCTCCGGAGCAACCCCCACATGTGTATTCCCACTGTAAGCCTCTCTGAGCATGTGTCTTCCCTTGGCAAGCCACCTTGCCACCCCTGGGGTTTAAAACTTTTCCACCTGCGGCTGGATACCCCAGTGTATTCCCCATATGCATCCTTCGGGTCATATGTGTATTCTAAATTCCCCTCCCCCGTTGGGCTGGGTATATTCTGCATACTCCTCTATATCTTGGGATATGCTCCCCAGTGTACCTTGGTATTCCAGTGTTAAATAGGAGTCCCACTTGTCCAGTATGACAGGGATCTCAGATTTACGCAGGGCACTGGAAGACAGCTGTGAAGGTGGCGTGATTAGACTGGTAACCCCATTCGTCGTCATCCGACGGAACTCGGAGTGACGAACGAAAGGGAACGTCTCGGTTACGTATGTAACCCTCGTTCCGTGAGTGAGGGAACGGAGACGTTCCGTCTTCTTGCCACTTCCGCTGTATACCGCGGGGATCGCCTGAGCTCAGTCTTGGCTCCTCAGCGAAGAAACATATCTGCTTGCTGCAGGACTTCCTCCTTATATACCCACGAGGCGGGGCGGAGTTACGTCATGCAAATTCCGCAGACCCATGGCATTTGCTTGCCATTGGCTCGTTTTGTATACTCGAAGTTGATAGGCTTTCTATGCTAAACCCCATTCGTCGTCATCCGACGGAACGTCTCCGTTCCCTCACTCAGGGAACGAGGGTTACATACGTAACCGAGACGTTCTGTGTGCTGGAAGAAACGGTTTCTTCTTTTTCATTTTTAACTATTTATTTGACATCTCTATTCTTTATTCTATGTTGAAAAGGCAGATTTCTGCATGAACACAATCAATACATTGTTTCAAATGCTGGAAATAAAACAATTACTAACTAGATACAAAACACATAAAAATGTGAGCAATAGGGTAACCCAGAATGTGCACTGCTATATACAATGAAACATAAGCCCTGCTATCTTCAAATAAATAAACTTCAGTCACACTGTAATTGCTGTACAGTATAAAGATACTAACTGTAATTTCTCCAGCTTGAATTGTGGGTTCATCAGTAGATCACTGAGGTTTTTCATTCCAGAGTCTCCTAGATTATTCTCGCCCAGGTTCAGCTCTCTCAGGTGTGACGGGTTTGATTTCAGAGCTGAAGTCACATCAGAACAACCTTCATCTGTCATATCACACCATCTTAACCTACATTAGCAGAGAGAGAGAGCAGAAAATAAGACAGAAGAAAAGAAAAGTCTTATTTTGTAAAGTCACATCATCTTCATCAGCAAATAAAACAGAGGAAGAGAGATTAGGGATGCACCGATACCGAGCTGTACTCGTACTAATAAAAATGCTCTGATACCAGCAACCGATACCAGGCAGCGTGTGTACAGCGTTTGTGCACTTATGTTGACTGCTCCTGATTGCTGATCGTTCACTCAGCACACGCGTAATTCTGAATTAAAACTAAATCGTAAAATTATGTAAAAACGCCCGTCTTGGCGAGTATCCTATAGTAAATAGGGATGGGACGTTATGAAAATTTCATATCACGATTATGGTGACCAAAATTATCGTGATTATCAATATTATCACGGTGTTGT
This sequence comes from Chrosomus eos, assembly GCA_036326025.1. Taxonomy (NCBI): domain Eukaryota; kingdom Metazoa; phylum Chordata; class Actinopteri; order Cypriniformes; family Leuciscidae; genus Chrosomus; species Chrosomus eos. Next base: position 248,772 of record JAZAVI010000039.1, read on the forward strand.
TAAAACGAGATGAAAGTGTTCAAAAAGAACTGATGCTCACACTGAAAACATTTCAACAAGTTTTATATTTAAAAATTTCATATCACGATTATGGTGACCAAAATTATCGTGATTATCAATATTATCACGGTTTTGTTAAAGGGCACCTATTATGCAAACTCACTTTTACATGCTGTTTGAACATAAATGTGTGTTGGCAGTGTGTGAGCAAAACCACCCTAGAATGATAAAAATCCACCCAGTGTTTTTTTTACAATCTCAATAAATCATAAGCACTGTCTAGAGAAAGAGCTGATCTAGGATTCGTTGCTTTGTGACATAGAATTGCGCAAGCCCCACCAACGTAGTTTGATTGACAGTGTGGTTTTGGCATAGACCCCGCCCTCTGTGATCTGTACGTTCTCCATTGTTTTTAACGACAGCCGGTAATGTCTCCTAAGAAACATAAGTGTTCTGTTGTGGGATGTAATAATGTACATAGTAGTTTTCACTTACTTCCGACATCAGAGCCACTGAAAACGCAATGGATGGATTTTATTTATGAAGGAAAGGCGCCACTTAAACTTCCAAAATACGTTTATGTTTGCGCAAATCATTTTCTGACTGACTGTTTTGTGAACGAGGGTCGATTCAAAGCAGGTCTTGCTTCAAAGTAAATCCTCGTGTGGATCGTTGCCTACTGTTCGCGATCCAACATCACCTCCAGAAGAAGTAAGTGTATTTTATGATTTTTGAGCAAACAGTCATTTCAGTCACCAATTCAACAACAAATGCGTCTAAAGTTGTTGTCGTCGTCTTATGATGTCTGATACAATTTAAACCTTGTTTGTATAGCGTGTAACCCACGTTTATAAATATATTTTTAAAGATATTGAATTAAAAACTGTGTATGTTCTGTAGCCATCTTCAGTCCCTCCAGAAAAACACGATTATGCGATCGCTGAATTCAATGCATAATCAGCCAAAGTCCGCATATTTATGCGGGGGTCGAATTTTTTCAAATTCTCCGCAATTTCGCCGCATAAATTGCTGATTTCCGTGCAAAATATGCGGGGCTTGCATGATTTCATAATCCCCGCATTTTCGTTGCAAAAAGTCACATATATCTTGGCAGAAAGTTGAAAAATGTTGCGTTTGCTTCACACAAGAGCAGCCATTTCCCCCTGTTGCCATGGGAACGTTATGAAGTGACGTAATTACGCAACGTGAACATCATCGAAAAGCTGTTAAACAGGAGCACACTTTATTTTTAAATATTTAAGAAGAAAAACAGGGATAGCTCACAGCTGAAGTTATTGACAGACAGACTCACAGAGGCGATTGGCATCTCACAACTCGCACTTTATTCCCAAATCGAACTCGTATAACTGTCTGTCACACGTTCTACCGTCCACATCGTTACTAAATAAACAAAATAAGATAAAAGAAAGCATCAAACATCAAACATGGGGTGTTTGAGGCGCATGGCGGCAGACAGTTCAACAGGGAGCGCACAGCTCTTAAAGGGGCCACACCTTATTTCTACTCGTTACAGGCTGGAATAAAACAAGATGAGAAATTAAATATTTCCAGCACTTTCTGTGATGTGATTTCACTTTCAAGTTCCCGCAATTTTTGCAAGTTCCCGCAATTTCATCGCAAAAAATTGCATAAATATCCCGCATATTCTATCGCATTTTTAAAGAAAACAGGCCGCGTAATAAAGGATTTTTGCCCGCAACAATCCCAAAAAAAACTCCGCGTTTTTCTGGAAGGACTGCATCTTCTCACAGTTGCCACATAAGCACCTGTACGACAAGTAAAAATGTAAGCATGATGCAACAGGTCCCTCGCATAAATATAATTTCGTTTGTACGTATCAAACGTTATCACAGTATTTGTGTTTGTAGTTTTAAAAAATTGCGCCAACGTTATCACAGTTTGTGTGTGTCTGTGTGTGTGTTCTTCCATAATTGCAAAGGGGACGCGATTACAACTCTATAAGTACATAAATGTGTCAAATAACCATTCCGAGACGTTCTCCATTCTCATTTGTGTTTATTCTCCCGGAGTCTCTTCATCATCTGGGTCTGATTCAAACATGTACAGCTGAATGCCATATAAAATAGCAGGTCTCTCTCTCACTCTCAGCTTCTGCTTTTACCAACTGCCATAGGTATCAAGTTACGACCTCATCCAAAGGCAGGGCGGGGTTATGCAGTTCATTTACATTTAAGGTGATACACACCAAAACAGCTCTTTTTAAAACAGGCACCAAAAAGACATTTTCAAATGGTTATAATAAATTAACTGTGGGGTATTTTGTGCTGAAACTTCACAAATACATTCTGGGGACACCCGAGACCAATATTACATCTTGTAAAAAGGGGCATAATAGGTGCCCTTTAAAACGAGATGAAAGTGTTCAAAAAGAACTGATGCTCACACTGAAAACATTTCAATAAGTTTTATATTTAAAAATCAACAAACAACAAATAGAACAAGCAGCTCTATGCACATTTTAAAGCAAGATTCTACTCTGTGGCATTTGCTTCCTAATAATGACCGTCGTCAATAGCAACGCATTATAACACAGCGCACATCCATGTATCACAACGGACGCGCTCTCTCATTTCATGCAAATACAACTTGCCGTCTTGGCCCACCATTTTTTGATTGTATTGAAAATGAAATCAGAGTTGATTTATTGTTTACAGTTTGATAGTATTGTTGTGATCATCTTGTCTGGACGAGCTTTGTACGCTGTACAAAATGGATTTAAAAGGTATAATTTAAAGGTTGTATCAGCGATTTCAGGCTCAAAAAAGGCCCAAACATAAATGATCACATTCATCTAATCCAGGGGTTCTCAACTCCAGTCCTCGCGACCCACTGCTCTGCATATTGTGTATGTCTCCCTTATTTAACACACCTGATTCAGATCCTCAGCTCGTTAGGATAGACTCCCGTTAGGATAGAGTCTATCCTAACGAGCTGAGGATCTGAATCAGGTGTGTTAAATAAGTGAGACATACACAATATGCAGAGCAGTGGGTCGCAAGGACTGGAGTTGAAAACCCCTGATCTAATCTTTCCTAACGATCCGCTAGCTGCCCACACCTTAAACACCGTATCCTTTTCACGAATCGGCGGAAGAAGCAGATGACAAGGGTGACAAAGTACAGCCAGAGACTCGTAGGAATGATATGTTATTGAATGATGAAACTCTGATTCGCACACTCATTAACAGATTTGATATTCTGAACAATCATATTCGTACCCATTTTGAAGCAGAACAGATTGAGTCATGTAAAAGATTTGATACTCTGAACAATCATAATCTGTACTGCTTCTGAATGGGTATGAATGAGTCACGTAACAGTTTGGATCAGTTCATTGATCAGGTTTGTAGACGTATTGATGTGCAGGATCGCTATTTTCAGCAATCACTGAATCGTCATATTCAGGACATAAAGGATGGTTTATTTCGTCAAAATCAAGCGGTAGAGAATCGCATCCATAGTATGCAGGCAGACAACAATGAGAATTGTGCTCGCACCTTTTGCATATTAAGCGAAGACCATCGCGAAAGAAGGCTTATGGTTCATCTTCTATGTGTCATGTGCGATGCGGGGTATTCAAGTTAGATGACCCAGTTTATATGGGGTTTATGTATGCACATACCCATTTTTGTACTTGTATTCCATTAAACTTTGATTGTACTTGTTTTTCTTTACCTATCATGTTATGTTTTTACATTGTTTGAATGCTCGATGTTTTTACCATTATACTCTATGATTTTGTGATATAGCATAATTTTGATGTCAATATCGACTTTCCATCTGAAAATAAAAAATGGATGGGCCAAAATGTTTTTGTGCAGGTGACATGGACGGTTGTCAATCAGACCATACTCTAGCAGACCTGTTACAGGATGCCCTTGAAATGCAAATTGAGAAATCTGATTATATGCACGATAGATTACAACAAATGATAAGTATGTATCCGGATTCTGCAGAAGTGTCTTTTAATGACGATCCGTCACAACACAGTACTAATTTGGCTCTTTTAGAATTAACTGTAAATCAAACTCCAACTATAAATTTGGGTGACCGATTGCTAAAACTATTAAACGTTTGCAACAATCCTGTTGTACAATATGGCGATGTTTAAATAACAACCATCCCCAAACATGTCCCAGCACTGATCCCCCTACAGGTCCTGAGTGTAATCGCACAGAGATCCCTCCAGGTAATGATGGTAATGTATGCACGTAAATCTTACGGCTATCGCACTGCCAAAGGTAAAGTGTGCATGAAAGCTAAGGGTATATCGCTGAATGTTAAAAATTCCCAAGCTATCCGCTTAGACACCCTGATGGGTCTGGTGGACAGCTATGTGACGTCACACAATATTATGCAATATATCCTGGCCCATACTGACAACATTGTGAGGAATAAAAAGACTCACATTGCATGAATCAGTCGCTAAAAGGTTTAGGTGGTGTATAATAAGCGCAGACATTTGTCCGATTTCACCACACTCCCTTATGGCTACTGAACCAATGACGCACAGAGGGTCACAGGTTGTTTCCGATTTTGATTTCAGGCTACAACATATAAGCGCTCCGTTCAATTCTGGAAAGTCTTATTTTGTAAAACTTTTGTTGGAAAAAGGTCTGAATTTGATTTCAAAGAAAATTGAAAACATTGTTTTTTTATGATTATTGTTATGATTGTTGGATGAATTAATTAAATTGTATGACATGGAAGGAATACCCCAGAGTCTGATACTCCCTGTCAACAAAACAAATCTTCTAATCGAAGAAGAGTTTCAAAGAGTTTTCATGCAGTATGTACATCATCATAATCTCAGTGCTATTTACATAGTGCAAATTTTATTAGTGCAGGTCAAATCCAGCCGAACCATCAGCTTAAAAACTAATTATATGATTCTGTTTAAAAATCCTCGGATGCCAATCAAGTAGCGGTGCTAGGATGACAAATGTACCCTGAGAACACACAAAATACTTTATGAAATGTTATCACAATGCAATCAGTCAACCTTTTGGCTATCTAATGATAGACTATAAAGCAAAAACTCCTGAACAATACCATCTCAGAACAGGTTTGCTTTCCGAACGACAAGTGGTTTATATCCAGAAAAACGAAGAACGTGATAAATCATCATGTCCGGCAGACTTTGTAAACATCTACCGGTGTTAAAACTGCTACATAAGGCATCTCCTACACAACAGCGTCTTATTTTGCAATTGGCGTCCAACAAATTCATTTTAACATTGTGTGAAGTAACGCTTAACATCCTCTATTGCACGATTACGGTCAATCAACAACAGTACCGAAAACTGAAAAAGAGAAAAGCTGAAATGTAATTTGTTGCTGATAAAAAAAATTGGTTATAGCGGCCAAGAAACGAGTCTTCAATCAGACGGGTGGATTTCTTTTACCGCTCCTTAGCGTCGCCGTACCCTTTATTTCAAGCTTAATAGCAAATAGATAAGGTGAGGATGGAGTATGCTGAGATGTATTTAGTTCCACACCATCAACTGGATAAGATGAAAACTGAAAATGTCCGTGAGAACATTCAACAGACCGTAGAGAATGATTTGGATGATGCCATAAGAAATATTTTACTTCGTACTGATTTGAATCCGTATGAAAAAGCCAAACTTCACACAAATACCCTGAGCAGGTTTTTGACAATCGTTAAACAAGGCGAACGTGAGAACAGTGTTTTAACGCTTTCATTACCCTATCCTGACCCCGGTCATAAAGATGAACAACCACCTGCTAACTTTGAAGACATCAGAACTGAGGGGTGTATTGTGGACGAAGTTCTGAAGAACGTACCGTCGAGAAGTGTGAAAAACAGCACATACATATTAGACAAGATGTCTAAAGATAAAGGATTCATGGAACGAGTCGGGGGAGTTTGTGTTCAAGGGTAAAGCCGTACAAGGTTCACACATGGTCGATTTGTTAAATATGTCACGGCTCCGCACAAGGTTCGGGATGACCGGAGACCTTTGCAGAATTAAACATCCCTTTTTCTATAGTGCAGAATCATCATGTCAGACGTACGATTCATTCTCTAAAGAGTAAACCTGTAAAACACACACGTCACCCCCTGTTCGACCTTCTAAAAAAGCACAAAGAAATTCACATTCTGCCTGTTTAAATCATCAAGGAATTTTAACGACTCCTTATATTTACGTATACGATAATATATGAAACGATTTGTATACACTTTTTGATTAAATCTGAAAATAAAAGACTATAAAAAATATGATGGTTTTAAAGGGTACCTATTATGGATTTTTGAAAATTGCCCTTCATGTAGTGTGTAACATAGATCTAAGTGAACGAAAACATCCTGCAAAGTTTTAAACATGAAAGTTCACCGTATACAAAGTTATTTTCTCTCGAATGTAAGAGTCGACTCTGAGTCACTGATATGAATCGTTCGACGAACGATGCTTTTCCTTTGTCTAGTTGACGTCAACTTGACAAGTTATTTGAATAAGATACGCCCACTCATTGCGTTTGGAGACGCCAGGGAAAACTAACGTCATGTCGACGAGATGCTGCTGTGTTTTGGTTTTGAAGTGCGACGGAAAAGCGAACTTTTTTCATCTGCCCAGTGAGGAGCATTTGAAGACTGTGGCTACAGTTCATATATACAACTATACCACAGAAGTATAGCCGAACCTTGTTCTGTGTTCGTCTCATTTTGAAGATGATTGCTTCACAAACTTAAATGCTATAAAGTATGAATTGAACGGCGACGGACTTTGAACTTGAGCACCGCGGCTGAAGCTCCGCGACGGACTTTGAACTTGAGCTCCGCGGCTGAAGCTCCGCGACGGACTTTGAACTTGAGCTCCGCGGCTGAAGCTCCGCAAACGGCGACGGACTTTGAACTTGAGCTCCGCGGCTGAAGCTCCGCGAATGGCGACGGACTTTGAACTTGAGCTCCGCGGCTGAAGCTCCGCGAACGGCGACGGACTTTGGACTTGAGCTCTGGCTTCCGACTTCTAAAGCTAGTGTTATACTTTCCGCGTCCGCAATTGCGCGAGGGTCCGCAAGGGTCCGCGTGACGTAAAAATCGTCATCGGAGGGTCTGCCCGAAGGTTCCTTGCGGACGTCCGTGTGCCTCTCAATTTTTGTGACCGCGCGGTCAAAGTACGCGCGGCCACTACTGGATTAAAACCGCGAAAGTGCTGGGGGGAAAAAATGGACGTCGATTTCGAAGTGAGGCTGTGCGAAGAAGTCCGTCACTCTACAACCCATCATTAAAGGATCATAAAGACAGCCAGATGTGCAATACTTCACTGAGCGGAGTCAGCGGACCTCAGCAGACAGTATAAACACAAGTAGTCCGCGTCCGCGCTGTCTGCCGCTGTTTTTGTACGCGCCCAAACTGGAGTATAACCGAGCCTTAAGATTGTATTTCTCACGCTGAAAAACTATTTGTAATATATTTAATATGCCGCAGCGCCCAAAACTCTGGCCGCGCCGCTCTCACTGTGGAACCGGCAGGAATCAAGCGCGTCTCCTCTGGTGTTGTTCGTGGTGTTGAGTGCGACGACTTATCACAAACGAACTTTTCTTCAAATGAAACCATTTATTTTCAAGTATTACGTCTTTATATAATGGCATCTTATTTTTAATGAAGGCCAGTATCACTGATATTAATATAGTTAATGATGTCTCTATGAAAATTATTTCCCCCAAAATTTTAAACATTTGTTAGGCTTCCAAAAAATAACAACTTTTAATTAAAGTGAACTTAAAACAATCCTCACTTAAAACCATAATAAATGTCATATTTATCTGTACCTTTCCTGTCTAACAGGTATGAAATATACAGAAATGGAATAGGGTTATAAAATAGTCCGCACTGCATAAATTATAAATTAAATTAGATTCATCTTATTAAAGCTACTAGCATTTTTTACTAACTACTTGTAGCGTTTTTTCTACAAGTAGTTAGTAGTTTTCTCTGTTCCCATTGTTCTTTGGTTAACTTTACTGACAGAGAGAATTAGTGGCTACTGTCACTTTAAGATCTGCCGCTGCTGACAGGATATCACACGTCTCGTTCTCTCACTACTTTTTACTTCCATTTAAGATTTTATTTAACTCATTTAAGGTTAATAATGATTGGTTCTTGTAAGGCTTGTTATACTAGAAAAAAACGACATTTTGGCATAAATGTGTGTGTTATTGTTCGTTCAAGCGCGAAAGAGAATTCAATACTGGCTCGTGACTTTTTTTGCTGTGTGTGTGTGTGTGTGTGTGTGTGTGTCAGGAGGACTGAAGCGAGTTCTCTTTTGTCTTGTCGTGCATTCATGGTGTAAAGCATTTGGTGGATAAACTAATAACTAATAAGAGCGTGATCATAACCTTAGCTAAAGAATGAAAAAGAACGGATGCTGCATTAATTGTGTTGAATATTTAAAAGCTTGACAAAAAAAAAAAAAATCGCATACGTTAACGTTGACAGCACTTGTCATACATTGCTGACAGAAAATGAAGCGGTTTAAGGTAGGACACAGAATGTTTTTTTTAGTAAGTTACACAGAATGTTCTACATTAAATATTTAACGAACAGTCAGCTACCTAGCAGCAGTGTATGTTAACGTCAACGTAAGGCTAACATCAAAAGGTGTAAACAGAAAATATGATTATCCTGACCTGAGCTAATTTACGAAATCAACCAACTCACATCTCTTTTCTTTCATTTTATCCATGATGATGTAAAGACTATGGGGCGGATCTAATCCGTGGGGAATTTGCATAAATTAATTAATAATTGGTAATTATTATTATTCATACATGTTTGGATTAGATCAGTCTTACATGTTAATAAATCTCCCTCTAAGGGAAGATGTCATTTCACCTGCATGCATTCCTGTGTATTCTTGTATTGTAACTACAAGTTGATTGCAGTTAATTACACTGAATCACGTCTTACAAACAGGCTAAATTAATTTAGCTCAATTGTCAGAATAATATTGTGGGGATCCCCAATATCATCTTACTTTATAGGATTTCAGGAAACGCAATTCTCTGGCCAGAAGAATTGGACTTCCTGCCCTATAACGACTACTCTTTATAATATCTTTGATTTATAAAGCTTGTAGCATAAGATCTTTTTGGCACTTAAGGGACTTGAAATTGAGCAAAGAGAATGAATCAATCACATGAATATAATGAATTTAATAAGGCAGAACTATTTATATATTTACTACTATACAGGAATACATGTATTTACAAACATTAACACTAACAAAACACAATAAGACATCGAATGAGAGCGAGTGAGTGTGTGAGATATAGAGATATAGAGAGAAGAGAGAGGGAGGGGGAGAGAGAGAGCATTAGTAGCATTGGTACGATTCCCCAGACATTCACCTTCTGAAACAACATGGAAAACACATTCTTAATGCTCTGAAAACAGGGTAACTCAAATTTACTTGCATGTGGAAGGGTTCTCTCATGTGTTGCTGCGTTCCTTGAGCGGCCTGCATGGTCTAGCCGCGTTTTGGACGGCAGATCTTTTGTTCTCCGTGCGCGTGCGCCTGCATGGTTTAGCTGCGTGCGTGAGCTGAATCGTTGGTTCCGTGGAGAGTCACGTGATGCGGCGCGAGTCTTTGAACAGCGGTGGGAAGTCTTTTAGGTAACGTTAACAACGGAAATAGTTCGGCTCAGTGCATTTCATTTCGTGGAAGTGAAACGAGTCGAATACAGAAAACAGATTTTAGACTAGAAAGTAAAGAAAAGATCCAGGATAGGATCTGATCCCCTGAGGGGACATCCGCGTGAATTACATGTTTCTGACGCGCTGGAAAGTTCAGCAGAGAGCTGGGCGGAGCCGCGCTCCTACATTTATCACCTTGGAGAAATCCATCCCCTTCCTGTTGGCGGGGCCAATCGGGGAATGGATGTTGCACACGGGAGCTTGTCCTTTGTTTGAGAGAACGTACCCCTCGTGGTAAAGGGGTGTGTTCAAGGAGGGTGTATAGTTTAACAGTTTAAATCTTCAATGGCGGTAAAACATATTAAAAATACACTTTACTTTATATCTCTGTGCATATTCAGCTAGCCCGTTCCATGAGCATTTTAGAGGTATCAAAAACATCAAATGAAAGTCAAAGGAAAAATACAGAGGTATTTAAAATGCATAAAGAAGGTATTTCTAACGTCTATTTATGCCGCGGCCAAACAAAGATATTTCACTGTGACATGGGGGAAAACACGTATACATTTAACAAAATATATTTAATGGTTTTTATGTCTTTAAACAACAGAAATGTCCGTCTCTTTGTTCAGAGACACTCTGCGACATTCCGATGAGTTATAAAGTCTTGTAACAGGAGCCTCCCTCGTGTGTTGGGGGAGGGAAGGGCTCGTGTGTGTGTGTGTGTGTGTGTGTGGTTCAGCAGTGTGTATGTGCGTGGGGTAATTTATATTGCGTTACATTCAGTCTTTCGGGGTCTGAAGGCCTTTGGACACTAAAAAGGAATGTACATTTATTAGTGCTTCAGATTCACCCTCATCCAGTCCTTACAATGACATTAAAGTCACCTGATGTTGTTTCTGGAGTTTCATCGCTGTCTGTGCCGCTATTCCTGCTCATTAGAATGTTCAGTTAGTGAGTACATTATTTTACACAGGCTCGGTCCTGCTCCTCCGTGGCAATGACGGGTTTGCGGTTAAAAATGCGGTCATAAACAAATTTGAAAGTAGGGGGGGACACAAACGGGATTTTGAAAAGTGGGGGGGATAAGTCTGTGAAATTACGCCCGTGGGTAGGACATCATCCCCAGGCTTCATGAACGTGTGCTCCATGCTTTCACCGACGATGCTAACATGACGTATGGATCTCAATCACACTGTGTTGCCAGGACCCACCCTGCTCTGCTTCTGATAGGCTTGTAACGTTAGTTAGAGCTGCGCTCCTCTCATATGTTTGGTAGGTGAAATCAATTGACTTGAAAATATTAAACCGCATTCAAGTTCCCAATTTTATTTTTTTCCCCTCACGGCCGCATGCCTGAGATCCGGCACGGTGCCAGAATACTTTAAGCCCTGGACCAAAAAGAGAACAACACAGTGTGATTGAGATCCATACGTCATGTTAGCGTCATCGTCAAAAAAAAAAAAATAGACAATAAAAAAAAAAATATATATATATATATATATATATATATATATATATATATATATATATATATATATATATATATATATATATATATATATATATATATACACAGAAAATAACGATAATATTAATAAAATACAGCAAATTAAATCAAGTCAGTCCATGGTCACAAATCACAGTTCATCCTTTATGAATGATATGTAAACATGCCAGACCCTGTCATGACATGGTAGTGTGTCAGAGGTCCATAAGTGGTTCCCATATCCTTCGGAAGGCATCCCCCTTATTTTTTAGGGCGTATGTACGTAGTTCCAGTCTTTAAGTTTCATTTAGGATTTGTTTAAACAGATTGAATGATGGGGGTCCATTTTATCGTTTTTAATATAATAATCGGTGTATAGCAATGTATAACTATAGTTATAGTCATGACCCCGGGCTAAATTATATAGAAAAAACACACAGTGCTGCCCGCAGGTATCCGATGAAAAATCCTGGACGCATCTGTCGGAATATAATACATCGACATCATTGGTTGCTAGAAAGTTGTTAATGGTGATTGGGGGGCTGTTGGGAGGATTGCCGAAACTGTCGAAAAAACAACCCAGCAAACATTGGTCCGACGGCAACGTCGTGTCCCTGGCCAAAAATAGTCACGGTAGGACGGCATAAATCGGTAAATGAAAATATGAAACACAGAACATTTCACAAACATGCATTCAGATATATTTGTACATGTCAACAGTTCTACCAGAAAGACTCGGGAGAATAAGTACTGTAACAATAAATACATTTATTGATAGCCCAGCAAGCAATAAAGTTCTTTGGCGTAGGCCCCGTCCATAGCTCGCAATCCGAGGGTCCGGACTCTGCATTTCCCGCCTGAAGACGAAGGCAGGGGCGCAGCCGACCCCCCTGGGAGGTATAGGAAGGGACCATCCTGGTGGTGGTGGGGAGGATGGAGGGGAAGGAACTGTCTTGGTGGTGGTGGGGAGGATGGAGGTGAATGAAAGCGTCAGCATCTGCGAACTCAAACATGTGTAAGTACCGGTCTTTATACCACGAGCATTAGACGCGATTGGATAGATGAGAAGGTAATAAGTGACGTAACAATTGGGTCTTCCTGGCAGAACTTAACGCTAAAGCTTCCATTTCTCTTGGGTTGCATGTATAATTGTTATTTTGACTTTTAGCTACGTGTAGTGTATCGGGGGAGTGGACTTTTAGTCATTATTTCAACCTGTAGGCCTACCTGATGTATTCGTTGTTATTTTTTTATGGAATGTATACATGTAAAACGTACTCGGTTACTAACGTAACCTTGGTTCTCTCTAGAGAGGGAACGAGTACTGTGTAATATCTTACGCTATGGGGAAAACCTCTTTTCCACGAGATATTGAAGCCAGAAATTATCCTTAATTTTTTATTAATGTAAAACGCTTTGCGGCAGCAAGCAGACATAGGCGAGACAGCTCGTGCGCCTATTGGCTGCCCTGCGGCAAAAGCAGCAGCCTATCGAGAGAGGCTCTGCGTGACGTAATGACCAATGGGGGCATTTCGCGCCCATATCGCCACGTCCCGCCAGAAAGGGCGTGGTCTCGCCCTATAAATAAGCTCGATAGGCTGTCATACGGTGGTTTTCATCGCCGAAGCGAACCAGAGCGTATTTTAAGCACGGCAAGATACGCAGTACTCATTCCCTCTCTAGAGAGAACCGAGGTTACGTTAGTAACCGAGTACATTCTCTTACGAGAGTATCTCTCGTACTGCGTAATATCTTACGCTATGGGGAAGACAATGCAACACGCCGTGCTGATAGGGATCCAACACCAAAGTCCCAGGGGCCGAAGCCCGGGGCGCATATAGTGCATAATCACCATAGACTCACAGAGAGCGAAGGAAGAGAGGCTAGAAGCTTCATTCCTTGTAAAAAAGCTTCTGAAAGGAGCCAATCATATGACAAATAGACCATACCGACAGGGTGAACATTCAGCCTGAACTGGGTGGCCACATGTGTGTCAACACTTTAAGGAGCTGCTGTATCGGTCAGTGAGCGATACGCAGGTCAAACTCAGTATCCGGGCCGCACAGCGGGGCAGATAGCACTGAATTCTATACCGCCAAAAGCTTAGCTTGTAAGGCGGGAACCTCCAGGTTATAATATTTTATAAATGTAGAGGGCGAGGCCCAGCCCGCGGCCATACAAATATCTTGCAGGGTAACCCCGCTAGACCATGCCCACAAGGAGGCCATGCCCCTTGTGGAGTGCGCTCTGACACCCAAAGGGCACTGTAGGCCCTTAGAAGTGTAAGCCAGCTCAATGGCACCGACTATCCATCTGGATAGGCTCTGTTTCGAAGCGGCAAGTCCCTTAGCACGGCCTCCAAACGAAACGAAAAGCTGCTCAGTCTGTCTGAAAGACACATAAGCTCTTAGTGCCCTGACAGGGCAAAGGAGACTCGCGTCCTTCTCCTCATTGAGAACCGGAAGGGCAGACAGGGAAATTACCTGGGCCCTGAATGGTGTGTTGAGGGATTTTGGCACGTAGCCGTGCTTCGGTTTGAGTATGACCTTTGAGTCATTAGGCCCAAACTCCATGCATGATGCGCTTACTGAAAGCGCTTTTAAGTCCCCTACGCGCTTCACTGAAGCGAGAGCCATGAGAAACGCTGTCTTGAAAGACAAGTGTTTCATGTCCGACAACTGGATTGGCTCGAATGGGGCACCTTTCATGGCCTCCAAGACCGTTGAAAGGTCCCACGTCGGGACTGAAGGGGGCCTGGGAGGGTTTAGCCTCCGTGCTCCCCTAAGGAAACGCACGACTAAGTCGTTCTTTCCCAGTGACTGGCCAGACACCGGTTTTGCAAACGTTGCTATGGCCGCCACGTATACTTTGAGCGTGGATGGGGTCCTGCCCTTATCCAGTAGCTCCTGAAGGAAGGAAAGCACTTCCGTAACCCCGTCTACGGAACCCCAGTCTACGGATGAAAAGCCCTGGGCTTGACACCAAGCAGAGAACACAGACCATTTCGAGGAGTAGAGCCGTCTGGTAGACGGGGCTCTAGCCTGCGCGATCGTGTTTAACACTCCCTCTGGGAGGTCAGCGGGTACCCGTTGATGGCCCATTCATGCAGGGACCACAGATCCGGGCGAGGATGCCAAATCGAGCCTTCCGCCTGAGAGAGGAGGTCTCTCCTCAACGGTATAGGCCATGGGGCAGCGCTGGTCAGCTTCATCAGGACAGGGAACCAAGACTGGTTTGTCCAGAGCGGAGCTACGAGTAGCACTGGGCATCCCTCCCTCCTGATTCGCTCCAGCACCTGAGGCAGGAGCGAGACAAGGCGAAAAGCATACAGGGGACAGCGGGGCCAGACATGGGCCAGCGCGTCCTGGCTTTTCAAGAAGAATCTCGGGCAGTGAGCGTTTTCTTGGGACGCGAATAGGTCCACCTGCGCTTTGCCAAACGTTTCCCACAGCAGCTGGATCGTCTGCAGGTGCAGCGAACATTCTCCTCCTGGGACGTTGTTTCTGGACAGTCTGTCTGGTCCCACATTTAGGTGACCAGGCACATGCGCTGCTCTCAGCGAGAGCAGGTTGTGCTGAGCCCAGACCAGGAGGCGTTCCGTCAGCCTGTAAAGGTTTCGGGACCTGACGCCGCCCTGGCGATTTATGTACGCCACCACTGACATGTTGTCCGACCGGACAAGACGTGGTGGCCTTTTATCTGGGGACAAAAGCGCCGCAGCGCTTTGTCGACTGCTATCAATTCCAAGCAGTTTATGTGAAGGAGCTTCTCCCGTTCTGACCACAGGCCAGCTAGCGGTCTGCCCTCGAGCAGTGCTCCCCACCCCAATGTTGAGGCGTCCGTAGACACTACCTTCACACTCTAGGCGATCCCCAGACTCACACCTGACTGATACCAGTCGGTTACTTTCCAAGGTTCCAGAGCTGAAATGCACTGTAGGTCGACCCTGAGGCGAAATAGACCCGCGGTCCACGCCCTGGAGGGAACTCGTGCTTTTAGCCATAGCTGCAGTGGGCACATGCGAAGCAGGCCCAACTGGAGTACGGAGGCTGCTGAGGCCATCAGACCCAGCATTTTCTGAAACCTTCTGAGCGGGACTATAGAGCCGTGGCGGAAGGATTTTGCGAAGTGCTGAATATTTAATCCGCGCTCCGGTGACAGGCGTGCCGTCATGGACAGCGAGTCCAACACTGTTCCCAGAAAGGAAATTTTCCGACTGGGGAGCAGTGAGCTTTTCGCCCAATTGACTGTAAGGCCCTCGAAGGCGAATCTCAAGAATCGCCTGTGATGGGACGCTATTTGTATTTGGAAATAGGCGTCTTTCAGATCTATTGACATGAACCAATCTCCTTGGCGCACTTGTGCGAGGATTTTCCTGGTCGTAAGCATTTTGAACTGGCGCTTCACAAGCGTTCTATTCAGCAGTCGCAGATCTAGAATGGGTCTGAGCCCTCCATCTTTTTTCGGTACCAGAAAATATCTGCTGTATTAGCCCCCTTCGCTCTGAGCCTGAGATAAAGGTTCTATAGCCCCTTTTCTCAGTAGTTTCACTATCTCGGCTCGAAGTAGATGAGATACTTCGCTTCTCACCGTAGTTTCGACGCGCGCCGTATAACGGCAAGGGCATCGAGCGAACTGTAGCGAATAGCCTCTCATTATAGTGTTCAACACCCATTCTGATACCCCGGGAAGCCTTGACCACGCATCCGCGCGAATAGCTAGGGGTAGAATGAAATCTGGGCTCTGGCCACGGGAGAACGGCGGCACGAGAGTCACTGTGTGCTGGGAACACAGCGCTGTGTTTACAGCGTTCGAGGCGGGGGGCGCGCTGGTCACAGCGGGCAGCCTGGCCGCGCTCAGCTGCTCTATGGCGGGTTGCGCCGAGAGAGCGAGCGGGGCGAATCCCGTGGGATTCGGCGTGTCTGTGAGGAAATGTGGGCGCGGGACTGCGGGCACATTTACTGCACTGAAAACGCTGTCGTTTATGGCCGACTGAATGTGTGTTGGTTTCGTTTTTACAGAAACCGAGGGACACGCAGCGTGTAGTGTAAGCGGGCATTGTGACAGGGGCGCGTTCACTACATTGTTTGCACAATCGACCGGAGTCGATTTTATTTGTGCGAGCCCTGCAGCTGTGGGCTGTGTCTGGGTGTGGGAATGGGCACTGGAATGTGGGCATTCTTACAACACTCATAACACCATCGGCCGAGGCCGGGACACCAGAAAATGCACTCTTTATTGGATTTATCTGGGTAGCCATAAAAACGGCTTTTGTGCGCAGGCAAGCGGGCTGAGACACCGGCTGCTTCACTGCGAAATACACTGGGACAGTCACAACGCATTGAACTGAACGAGCGAGAAGTTTTGTTGGAAATCCGGCCCGAGGCGGGATCTGAACACTGTCGCTTTCCTTGAGTGGTTAGGAAGTCTTTGAGGCCTCGGGCTTGATCTCAATTCTCGGCCGGGGCCCGCGCTGAGGGGGGCGGAGTCCGGCGGAGCGAGACCGCGGTCTCTGATCTCGGGCCTGACGGCGCTGTGAAGCGGCGGCGGCGAGCGGTGCAGGCTGCGGCTGAGAGCTGCGAACAGACGGCTGCTTAGGGCGACCTGTAGCGGAGCTCGAGCGCTTCGGCAGGAAGTGCTTCATAGCCTGAGAAGTCTTCTGCACCTCAACAAACCGGTCCGCGAAGTCCTTGACGGCAGATCCGAAGAGGCCCGCTGGGGAAATGGGCGCGTCGAGGAATACAGAGCGCTCAGCTTCCGTCATCTCAGACAGCATCAACCACAGGTGTCTCTCGGCGACGGCGAGAGAGGCCATATTCCGCCCCATGGCCTGTGCAGCGGCCTTAGCAGCGCGTAGAGCAAGGTCTGTAGCGCTTCTCAGGTCCGCTACACAGATAGCTCCGGGTCCTTCCTCGTCCAATTTAAGGAGAAGGTCGGCCTGGTAGATCTGCAGGATAGCCATCGTGTGCAGCGCTGAAACTGCTTGCCTGGCGGCGGTGTAAGCGCGTCCGTGCAGCGATGACGTCACCCGGCAGGCTTTGGATAAGAGCGTCGTCTGAACAGCAGAGGGCGGGCAGAGATGTGATGCTACAGCCGCTTCCACAGGAGGAATGGTGAGGTATCCTCTATCTCCTGCACCGTCAACACCAGAGAATGCCGTGGAGGTAGAGGTATGCATCCTGGCGGAGAAGGGGGCGCTCCACGACTTTGCAACTTCCTCGTGGAGTTCCGGGAGGAAGGGCGCGGGCCTAGATTTTGACGGAGCCTCGTCTTTCCCGAGAAAGCGTCCGTCTAATCTATTGCGCGGTGGTAACGCGGGGGCGCCTCCCAGTCAAGGCCGATGCTTTCCACGGCTTGGGTGAGCAGACGCATCAGCTCAGCCTCAATGCCGGCTCTCTTCCCAGAGGGTTGGCGGGAAACATTAGCGGAGGGGAGTTCCACGGAGCTCGCCCAATCCTCGCTATCCGACGCCAAGAGAGAACAAGCCTCGGTGTTGTCGTCCAACTCGAGGGCGGATGCGGCAGCAGACAGCGGCCGTTGTCCGTCTGGGAGTGACTCGAGCGAAGCCGGCGAAGCTGGCGGGCGAACCGACGAGCTTTGGCGGGCTGGAGATAGATCAGGAGCGCGCTGGGCGTGGCACTTCTTGGGGCGCGGCATCACGGCGGGCTGGGATGCGGGCTCGGAGAACGAAGCCAGGCGAGTCCGCAGAGTCACCATAGGCAGTCGTTCACAATTAGTGTTGTCACGGTACCAAAATTTCAGTATTCGGTACCAATACCAGTAAAAATCCACGGTTCTCGGTACCAATTTCGGTACCAAAGCTTAATTTAGATTAAATTTACATATATTAAAGTGTATATCACGGTTACAAAGATGGAAACTGTATTAAAAACACTTTACAATAAGATTCTATTTGTTAAATAACATTAGATAAAATGACCTAACAATAAACAATAGTTATATACTGTAGCAATTATTCTCATTGGGGTTAATTTAAAAATGTACTAATACATTTTTAAAATCAAAAGTTTTATCTGTTAACATGATTTAATGCACAATGAATGAAGTGAACAAACATGAACAATCAAGTGTTTGTATTAAATAACATCCACAAACATGAATTAATGTTGTAAAAAATATATTGTTCACTCAGTGTTGATGTTAGACAACGCATTAAGTAATGTTAATGAATTGTATATTTTTGTAGTGTTACTAAACTATACAGGAGATAAAACATGTTTTATTTGACTTAACTGTACTTTTATTTAATCCAAAACTGCCAAAAATGTCACTCTTGCCTGATGTCTTCAAAACTTGAGAACCCTGTAGCTGATTTCTAATGCAAGGGTTAGAAATCAATTAATTCTTTGCTGACACTTCCTCGTCATCATGGATAGCGCAGTTTGCACCGCTTTCTCCTCCTTTCCACAAGCGCTTGTTCTCCCGTGTCTCCGCTATGCAACCATGAACAGCGGCGCGTCTGGAAAAACAAGCTTGCACGTCGCTTCTATTATAATCGCGCTTCCCGCGCGCCTACATTTGAATTTTGCACGCGCAAAAATACGTGCTATGTGAACGGCCCTTTATGGCAACGTGACATTAGCCTAATTCAAAATATTTCCATATGTGGCTCTTCTTTCCTCCTTTCTTGTCAACAAGTGGATTCAGAGCCACCGCACGCAGCGCCGGTCGCCATGTCTCAGTGTTTTTATGAAGAGGACGCAGTCACGCAACTGTGCACCTTTCAGACAGCGCGTCAAGGACCGGACGCACCCGGTATTCGGTACCTAGAAAAGCTGGTACCGTAACCGTTAATTTTTTTTAGTACCGACTTGGTACCGAAGTACCGAGTTTTTTGACAACACTATTCACAATGATGGCATCCGCCGTCAGCGAGCACGATGGCCGCGCGTGATCCTCACCCAGGCAGGACACGCAGATGACATGGCGGTCCTCGTCGCTGAGTGGGGCTCGGCACGAGCCACAGGATGGCATCTTTAAAAAGACGCAGCTCTTTTAGAGATAGTGCTGTAAAAGATGCAAATATAGCAACCACACACTCTAGGGCAGAGGAAAGGATATATGTACGCCGGAAAGCGCAGCAGGTACGACGGCTGAAGGCGGCGTTTGAGTTGGATGTAATTGCGAAAACTGTGCTGCCAAGATGTAGTAACAAAAGATCTCGCGATATCACAAAACCCGCGAAAGGATAGATTATCTCGCGAAATGTTAACGCATTCTCCCCTTAGACTCCGGAACATTGAACAACCACGAGGAGAGAAGGAATTGAATCGATATTATTAAAAATCTACTGTTGGGTAAGTACATTTAGTATTATTAGATTAACGTGCTTGAGTTTAACTTATTTCACATGAATGAACCGAAAGAAATGCCCACATTGTCAGGAAATCGGAAATTTACTGAGTTTGGCTAAAATTAGCTAACATTAGTAGATTGCTTTGAACTTATACAACGGTATATCATAGTACAAAGTATGTTTAAAGATACAGTCAAAGTTATTACTGCAAGTTATTAACCCACTGGGGTCTGCTATCGCGCCGGCACGTTTTGCTCAATTTTTTTCACACAGCAGAAAAATACTCCATCATTTCTGGTCATACAGACTTAAGAAATATGACAAAATAAACTGTTATATGTCTGTTTCTTTATGTGTCCACTTACAATCGAAATAAAACATTGTGCTTTTGTAATATATGTGTGTGTGTGTGTATGTAATATATACAATATATATATATATATATATATATATATATATATATATATATATATATATATAACATATATACGCACACGCACACACACACACACACACACACACACACACACACACACACACACACACACACACACACAATATTCTCTTCCCTTAGATGCTGTGAAAAGGTGGAGCCCAAATGCTACAGACTCTGAAATTGATGCAGCAATGGCAGAACACCTGAAACACGCTCCAGGAAGAGCTGGGGGTGGTGGATATAAAAAATTAGCCAAACAATGTGTTTAAGGGATAGTTCACCCAAAAATGAAAATTGCCATTTACTCAACCTCATGTTTCAAACCTGTATACCTTTCTATGTTATGCTAAACACAAAGATGTTTGGAAGAATGTTTGTAACCAAGCAGATGTCGCTTCCCATTAACAACCATAATAATTTTTTCTACAATAATGGTAGTCAATGGTTGCTCTATTTGCTTGGTTACAAACATTCTTCAAAATATCTTTTGTGTTCAGAATAAGAAAGAAACTCATACAGGTTTGGAACATGATGGTGAGTATATGACAGAATTTACATTTTTGGGTGAACTATCCCTTTATATAATAATTCAGTATTTTGTAATTGGTATTTTAGTTTGGTTAACAAATGTTAAACATTAAAAAAAATTAAGAGGAATTTTGGCTTATTCAAGATCAATAAAATGTTTTGCTAAATCAGAACATGCTTCTTTTTCACTTATGTCCACAAATAATGTGTTCTTGTTTGTGATGTACAAGTGATTAAAACGTTTTATTGACGGTACGATCTGACTGGACAAATTTTGGACCTTTTTAGAAGGTCTAAAAAGGTCTTTGTCAAGATGTGTAAACTTTAACTTGATTTCCTTTCACAATGTTACACAATAGGTGTATGATTATTTTATATGCAGGCTTATATACACTTAAATTATGCAGAAACACATTTAAACACACAGATGACGACGCATTTAGACGTCCAGGGACGCGCAGAATAGACGTGTAATTCACGGTCAGATGGCGCCGAAGACGTCCGTTCAACTTTCATTTTGGAAATGAAAGCGTAGCGTAAGTTCCGCCAGGAAGACTCAATTGTTACGTCATCTATTACCTTCTCATCTATCCAATCGCATTCTTATACGTGAAGTATAAAAGATCCTTACTTACACTCGTCTGAGTTCGCAGATGCTGACGCTTTCACTTACCACCATCCTCCCCACCTCCACCAAGACGGTCTTCGCTCCATCCTCCCCACCACCACCAGGTCGGTCCCTTCCAAAACCCCAAGGGGGGGGTCGGCTGCGCCCCTGCCTTCATCTTCAGGCAGGATATGCAGAATCCGTACCCTCGGATTGCGAGTTACGGACGGGGCCTACGCCAAAGAACTTTATTGAATATATGGCTTGCTGGGCTGTTAATAAAATGGATTATTGTTCAGTATCTTATCTCCCGAGTCTTTCTGGTAGAACTATTTTTCAACCATGACGGGACGTGTCGGACGGACGTCTTTTCAACGGTCATTAAACGTCCAAATGTTTGCTGGGAAGCGGGTCCATCTAGGGTTAAATAACCCTGCTTACTGCTGATCCTGCTTCGAAATTAGGCTGTAGAGGTTTGGCGGGGAATTGTTGACCGTCAACATAGACGGCTAGGAACTCCAGATGATAATGTTTGAATGCAAATGGATTTAATCGTAGGAACCGGTAAACGCGTCATTGTCGACCATAGCTAGGACTATAGATTTTGGCAACGTTCCTAAAAACAGATTTTCTTGATTTGAAACACGTGCCCCCACATGTATGGAGAAGTTTTTGTAGACATACCCTATCTGTGGGGTACTTGGCGGTTGTCGAGAGTAACCCTTGTGCATGACCCAGTCTCACTGGCAGTGATACAGTGACTTTCTTGACAAATAGGGATGCTGACACTATATTTATTTTATAAGCCACATCGTCGCACCTTATCAGGCAGAATTCGTATTTTGCTCTAATCATACGCTCAAAATATCGCTGTGAATAGGGGCCAACAGTTAAAACACCTTGCTAGCGCTGGGTTAGAGCGATCTCTTCGACTTGTGAAAATATAGTGGCTCCAGGGGAATTTATTAGGGCAACCCTCACAGGGTCTGCGATATCGGCGATACAAAAAGCCCTGATAAGTCTTTTTAAAAACGGACAGTCTTGGAGAGTTCCACTATTCTGTAATCCGGGGGCGTGGTGTAGTGTGAAATATCTTCATCATTAAAGGAGTACCAGCTTCTAGAAATTCGATTTCGGCGAGTCCGACTTCCCACCACCCTTTCAAGTTTATAGTTTTTGCTAACCTGGTTGTATAGCTGGATATACGATTTTCAGGATATACTGACAAAGAAGCATTGCACGGCAACGTGATGTAGAAACCGAGATCGTCCATGGCTGTCCTGCGCTCGAATGATCTCATCCGGTAACCGACCGCATGTTTTAAGGAGATTGCAAGTCTTTTTATCTATATAACTATTATATTTTGAAGGCCAACCTAACCATTTCACTAAAACAAGCATAGATTTACCCTGTTTTTTCTGACCTAAAATCTTTTCCACCTTATAAGATTTGTTTTTACTTACAATTATTTTTTGCAACTCTTTTTCATAAAAAAACACCCTTGATAACATCTTCATCATAATCAGACAGTCTGTAGATGGGGGGTTGACATGGAATACATGAGGATATGGTGAAAAATCTTCCGTATAGTTCTGTTCATAACCTTTGGCCCTCATTTACTTTGTCAACATCCACCAGTCTCCTATTAATACTTCGATGATAACTGGAGTTGTATCCTTGTGTAATGTCTTGTAAAGCATCCATGTATCGACGGGAATTTGTAGCCGTTAAAAATCTCCACATACAACTTTTTAATGTTCTATTAAAGTGCTCCATGACGCTTGCTTTCAAATCAGTAGCGGTAGCAAAATGATTAATTTCATGCTTTTAAAATTCTTTTCCTTGATCCGTCTGCAATTTCTTCGAGTATAGACTCAAACACTTTAGTAACCTCGAGGCCGGTCTTATTCTTCAACACACAAGCCCAAGCATACTTGCTAAATACATCTATGCACGTCAGCAAATATTTATTACCATCATTATCCTTGGAATAGGCCATCATGTCAACAAGATCAGCATGGAACTGCGTATCAACACCTTGTACACAACAACTCTATTGCGTTTGTATTTTATAGGAGCTGTTTCGTGTAACATGTAGGCATCCTCTCCAGCTAACCATGCTGAAACCTATTTATCACTTAGATGCCCTCCACTATCTTTTAAGACGGCTTTTTTTATCGTTTTTTACCACCTAAAGAACCAGGGTTGGACGGTGTATGATAAGCCTTTTTCATAAGCTCCGACATCCTGTCGTTTCAACCTCTGCAAAAGACTAACGTTGACAAAAGGATTGAATCATATTCAGGACAGTCATATTGTTTTGAATTTGTAGCCAACTCTATACATACATCCAGTACATACGTACACATGCACAACACATCTGTGATTCCAATCTCATTGCGCGATTAGCACATCATATCTAGAACCTCTTTTATCAATCACACTGGGCGGCTCGGACCCATTAACACATTTGCTTCGCAAGTAGTGTCATCCATGCAAGGAAGATCCGGGTTGGATGCGTCCGCAATAATCTTGTTCAGCAGTCGGGTCATCTGGAGTTGGTAATGATCTTTAAACGTGAATTCCATGCAGCTCTTAGGCTACAGACGGCACCCGTGCTTGTGGGGTTTTGGTCACTCGCCATTCACAATTGAGAGACCTTGCCAGAGATCAACAATGTCGCAAACGATTTCCTTGCAGGGTTTGTCTAAAAGTTTCACCCTGATTTCTTCTAGCTTCGAAGCGATGAATGGTTCGTCTCTCAATTCATGCAGAATAGTTCCGACTGTTCCTTGGATCCGATTATGATAGGATTTTAACCCGCAGTATGGTCGTAGATTTTATGATTTTGAATCCGACATCGCCGAAGCATCCATCTGTAGCGTCGAAACCGGGTTTAGCAGCGGATTTGTTTACACGACACACAGATCAGACAGGAAAGCCAGTTTGTGAGATCCAAGGTCTGTAACAAATTTATACAGCCAGTATTTGCGGGAGTCTGATGTTCCAGGGGTGATGGTCAGAATATAATCGGTACCATTGTCGTCAGGAGGTTCAAGAATATAGTCGAAAGAGACGCCACAGCTGCACACCTGCGTGTGTTCTGAAGCGCAGCCATGGATAATAAATGAGGCTTGAGAGGTTCCAACCACCGAGCTTTATGATGACTGTAGTAAATGGGCGGGGATGGCTGCGTGTATGTACCGCTGTGCGTGCATCTCTCGGGGTGGAACAGCTGCACTTTAATTTTGTTGTATCCGTGCATGTCACACCACTTGAAAATGTTGTTTATGGCTAAAAAAACGGTACTCAGCAGTCCCAAATCGCACCACATGAACAAAAATTGCATTTCATACAGATCATGATGCTCATTATGCGGGACGGCCCCTGAGCGTTCGCAGAGCTTTTTCTTGTCTTTGCAGCAGAATATGTAAACGCATTCATCCGACTTTATTTTTAGAGTGATCACCGACCAAATGATACCGGACATTCGGCGCTACCGCATCCCACTCCGTAATGTACAAAGGTACTTCACAGCAGTCATTCAGATCCTTCCAGACACGGTTGAAAAATAAAGACCAGTCTTTAACATGAAATACCAGGCAGGGCTCTGTCAGCGATGTAGAGCATAACAACTCGAGATGGTTTATGAAATTTGTACCCGCATACACTTACTATTCATCAGAAATTCACCTTTTGTCCAGTCCGAAGTTTCATGGAGAAACTTTGTCAAACGGACATGTCCATACGGTTTTCTCGGCAGATCAGAGGGAGATCGGGTGCAGCTGCATGTCAAAGTTCAAACATAAAACCTTCACAACTTCCATTATATCAATGAATCCCTTATACCCACGAGGGCAGAGACATATTTGTCCTATTATCCAATTACACACTAGGTCAAAGGTGACAAGGTCATCGAAAGGACAAGGTCACCACTAGGGCAAGGTCATCGAAAGGACAAGGGGGAGGGGCTAGGTCAAAAGGGCAACCCATCAATTATAGGGCCATCCATCATTTTTGACACAAGCTGAATCATATTAACTACTCATCACATTTACAAGCAACAAAACACAGTTGTTTGAATTTCATAAAATAATTGATAAATTCTGAGAGCTGATGATGTTTCATATCAAAAGTATCCTGTCTAGTCTGTTGGTGTCAGTGTCCTCTTTGCTTCACGATTTTTCTCTGCAAGAGAAAATGGATGTGTGGCGTGAGAGCGTGTGGAAAGTGTCAATTGCTTGAGAGTTGGCAGCCCTGCTCTCTCTCCTCAGTGTCCATTATCTTATAGCAAAATATCACCATATAACAGAGGTAGAGGTTTTCTGGCCACCAGTTAAGTGTCTGTGAGCTCTGCGTCATCTCCTCCTTTTCTTTTCTCTGCACACCAGAGAAACTCACAGCGTGACCATACGTGCCACACGTGACACTGCCTAAACTGAAACTGACTAGTCTTCTTTTTATTAGCGGTGTAGAAAATGGGCAAACAGCTCTCAGAGAGAATGGGTTGTCATGTCCACACATGCATTTATTTATTTAATAAAATCGCAGTATTTTGCGTCACATATCCGTATCATTGTATCAGTATCTTTCTTTGCTATATTGCATTTATTTGTGCACTTTGCAATTTGATTGTTTGTTCTTATTTTATTAGTGACTACTTACTTGTCTTTAATAATGTTTTAAATTCACATTAATTAGGCTGGTAGATGTTTTTGTAGTATCAAAATGGGAATAAAGAATTGATATTTCACTGTTGTCCAAACATATGAACCCCTGACCCAATCATCTGGAGCTGCTCTAAATATGTGACGTGCTAATAAATAGGGGTGTAACGAGACGCTTATCTCACGAGACGAGACAGACACGAGATTGGGTTCACGAGAACGAGACGAGACGAGATTTTTGCACAATTTTACAGAAATCCTCAATGACACAATTCATGACTGGAAAAGTATGCAGGTGCATTTTGCAATGTTTAACTAATAATCTTATTAAGTAGACCTGAAATGACATGCATTAGGAATATGAATTATCAAATTCATTGAAAGAAAACAATATACAACAATATAACCTTTTAATAATAAAAGGTTTTTATTGACTGGCTTTTCTCCTGTATGATTTCACATTAGTCTCTTCAGACCTTACTGTACATTTAAGAGCTTTCAGAACTTCTGATTGAGGCTGTGTGTGACCTCCTAACTGAACTCTAGAAGTCTTATTAAGTGCAAACAATAAGTGCAAGTGCAACCATAATCAAAGTTAGCGCACAGACTCTTTATAATTGTTTTGAAATTGCTGTTTTATTTTGCACCGGCAGTTATAGGGTTAATGCGGTGAGTTCGGGAAAGGCCGGTAGAGAAACGAGCCTGGTGTGTTTGTCTCCACAGTTGTTCTTGCGTTCCGATTATAAGTTCAGAAACAGAGCCTCCCTTGTCTGTTGTCTTTAAGACATTACAGTACTCTCTCAATATTCAAAGTGCAAACTGAGACGATAGGCGCAAATAAACAGTCCAGTGATGGGTATTGGGAGACGGACGATTGTATGTTCGCGGCCTAATTTGTGCGCAATGCACATCAGCGAGCTTGTGTTTTACTTTAACTATCGTGATCACGCGTACTCTGTGTATAGCAGCGGTGCTGAGCGTGCATTATACAACATAAGATCAGACGTTTGGTCTATGTTGCGCAACGAATCCTCCGCCATCCTCACGCAATCAGTGAACTGTGATTCGTGCTGCACTGATTGCAACGGCAGCTCGTGCTGGATGAGCAGAGCAGACTTTTACATTAGTTTATAATGGTTTTTAATTATTTTTATAAAAACAGCAAAACGATAGTTTAGGCGAATGTGAGTGTAGCGGTGGAATATTCTATGGTAATAGAAATCGCGAGACAGCTTTTCACTCGACGGGAAATCTCGTCATGTTTTAGTCTCGCGAGATCTCGTGGCACGAGATCTCGTTACACCCCTACTAATAAATGAAAGATAAAATACGATAGAGCAATAGAATGACCAGTGTTCAGTAACAGAAGCTCATATGATGCATTTTAGCAGGCTTAATTTAAAAATTACAAATGCAGTGAGAATACAAGCACAGGTATCAGTACTCGGTATCAATGAGTACTAAAAATTAAAGTATCATATCGGACTCATTCGGGAAAAAGTGCTATCGGTGCATCCCTAATGCCTGGCTCACACTACAGGAGTGTTAAAATCCTAACTGATTGTGAAATCTGGTTGCAGTACACACTTAAGGAGAGTCTTTGTGTGGAGCATACTTGCCAACCTTGAGACCCCAGAATTCGTGAGATATTCAAAGTGGGGGGGCGGGGGGGGGGACGGGTGTCATATATCACAAACGCAAATTTTTTTGTACAATATTTTTTGTATATATATATATATTTGTATAATGGAGAGCAATTTTCACTGACAGCAGCCACGAATTACTTACAAGAGAAGTGTAAATACAAAATACATAGGCTACTTTATCCGTGTTTCTGCTTGTGTTTTCATCACACATCAGCAGGGCTCTGAAGTGTCACGCATTGAGGGTGACAGTCACTCATTTCGGTCTTTTGTCACACTCTCCCGCCACACATTGTATTTCTCACGCTGAAAAACTATTTGTAATATATTTAATATGCCGCAGCGCCCTAAACTCTGGCCGCGCGTCTCCTCTGGTATTGTTCGTCTGGTGTTGTTAGCCAATCAGAAAATAGCACTATTGTTTCTAAGTAAGATTTAACGCAACAACCAATGACACCCCGTCGGCTGGGTGTCTCTCTCGCAGACTCGCACCCGCACTCGGAAATCGGGAGAAATTCGGGAGAAAGGTCGGTCCGGGAGATTTTCGGGAGGGGCTTTGAAATTCGGGAGTCTCCCGGAAAAATCGGGAGGGTTGGCATGTATGGTGTGGAGTGACACTCAGCCGACGTCATTGTCATTGGTTGTTGCGTTAAATCTTACCCAGATACAATAGTGCTATTTTCTGATTGGCTAACAACACCAAACGAACAACACCAGAGGAGACGCGCTTGATTCCTGTCGGTTCCACAGTGAGAGCGGCGGGGCAAGAGTTTTGGGCGCTGCGGCATATTAAATATATTACAAATAGTTTTTCAGCGTGAGAAATACAATGTGTGGCGGGAGAGCGTGACAAAAGACCGAAATGAGTGACTGTCACGCTCAATGCGTGACACTTGAGAGCCCTGCTGCTCAGCTGAGCCTTGTAAAGTGGAGCTCAAAGTCAAAATTAAATATTAAAATAATTAACAGCTTGTTTCATTACATCTATCTTTGATATCTTTGATCACATTAAACTCCTGTTGTGTGAGTCAGGCATAAGAGAGATCATCATCTTTATTTCACCAGATCACAAAATACTAAGGTGAACATGTTGCACAAATATAGTGTGAACTCAGGCTTATCATGAGATATTGAGTATAAAGTGGTTTAGTTTAAACTGCTGAAGTGATTTTGCATTTTGATTATTGTATGAGAATGTGACTGACCTCAATCTCTCCAGTTAGATAAAAAAACACAAAAATGTGACCAACAGGGAAAACACAGTGCACTGCTATAAACAATGAAACATAAGCCCTGCTGTCTTCAAATAAATAAACTTCAGCCACACTGTAATTGCTGTACAGTATAATGATACTAACCGTAGTTTCTCCAGCTTGAATTGTGGGTTCATCAGTAGATCACTGAGGTTTTTCACTCCTGAGTCTCCTAGTTTATTCCCACTCAGGTTCAGCTCTCTCAGGTGTGACGGGTTTGATTTCAGAGCTGAAGTCACAACAGAACAACCTTCATCTGTCATATCACAGCAGCTTAACCTACATTAGCAGAGAGAGAGCAGAAAAGAAAAGAAAACGATTTATTTTGTAGTCACATCATCTTTATCAGCAAATAAAACAGACAGCGGAAGAGAGATCTTCATCTTTATTTCAGCAGATCACAAAATACTAAGGTGAAAATTGTTACGTGGTTTATAGGTACACCGTAACCTTTATAGGAGGCTCTAGTACACAAGGACCACAGCAGTGTATCCGTTGAAC
Organism: Chrosomus eos; assembly: GCA_036326025.1. NCBI lineage: Eukaryota > Metazoa > Chordata > Actinopteri > Cypriniformes > Leuciscidae > Chrosomus > Chrosomus eos. The sequence continues at coordinate 277,915 of JAZAVI010000039.1, forward strand.
CCACGCCTTTATTATTATTATTTATTATTTATTTATTATTATATTATTATCCTACCACAGTAGTTAACCTGATACTACAAAAATGTTTTCAGAAATTTACATTTATGCATTTGGCAGACGCTTTTATCCAAAGCAACTTACATTGCATTTTCAAGGTACACATTTACATTCTGATCAGTTCTTGCTTTCCCTGGGAATCGAACCCATGACCTTGGTGTTACAAGCGCCAATGCTCTACTGTTTGAGCTACAGGAAAGCTTATGTAATATATGATATATAACATAAGAAATAAAATGTGAACTGAGACTCACTGTCAGATATAGAGTATAAAGTGTTTTAGTTTAAACTGTTGAAGTGATTTTAAGAATTTTGATTCTTGTAAGTGAATGTGACTGACCTCAATTTCTCCAGTTTACAGTGTGAATCCTTCAGTACGTCACATAAGTGATTCACTCCTGTTTTTCCTAGTTTATTCCCGCTCAGGTCCAGCTCTCTCAGGTGTGACGGGTTTGATTTCAGAGCTGAAGTCAGGATGAGACTGATATCCTGTTTCTCTGTAATACTGCATCCAAACAGACTGAAGACAGAGAACAAGTTCACATCTATTATGATCATCTTATTGAAGAGCTACAGCAGCATTTAGTTTCCAATTGTCTGTTTTGAAACCCAGGTACACCAGTTCTGTGTGCTTGAAGATACTGTTTCTTCTCTGACATTTTCAGTTATTTATTCAATGTCTCTTTTTTATTCTCTGTTGAAAAGGCAGATTTCTGCATGTACACAATCAACATGGTCAATTATCAAATGCTGGAAATTAAACAATTACTATCTAGAACACATAAAAATGTGAGCAATAGGGAAAACCCAGAAAGTACACTGCTATAAACAATGAAACATAAGCCCTGCAAATAAATAAACTTGAGTCACACTGTAATTTCTGTACAGTATAATGATACTAACTGTAGTTTCTCCAGCTTGAATTGTGGGTTCATCAGTAGATCACTGAGGTTTTTCACTCCAGAATCTCCTAGTTTATTCCCGCTCAGGTTCAGTTCTCTCAGGTGTGACGGGTTTGATTTCAGAGCTGAAGTCACATCAGAACAACCTTCATCTGTCATATCACACCAGCTTAAACTATATTAGCAGAGAGAGAGAGAGAGAGAGAGAGAGAGAGAGAGAGAGAGAGAGAGAGAGAGAGAGAGAGAGAGAGAGAGAGAGAGAGAGAGAGAGAGAGAGAGAAAGAAAAGATGATTCTAATAATTTAATACACCAACATTGTGACAAAAAATCGTTAAAGGGGTGATGAACTGAGAAATCAAATTTTCCTTGAGCTTTTGACATCTAAGAGGTCATCATATTATAAGAATATCCTGTAAGTTTCAGAACTGAAAACGTCCTTGTTAGTCCAATAAAAGCTTTTATTGAGACCAGGCTCAGCAAACGACTCGTTTTTCAAAGTGGGGAATTATGACGTCAAAGAGGATAAAACACCACCCCCGCAGAAGAAGATCAACGCCTACTCCAACACGGCCGGTTTAGCCGCGCCCACCAATTCGCGCATTACACGCAGACATAGCTAAATAACAGGCCTACCTCGTGATGACAAACCGGATCGAGCTACCGAGCAATAAACATGCCGTTTCCAAATATTGTGCAGTGCCTGGTTGTGGAAGAAGACAGTCGCTGCATAAGCTTCCTCTGGATTCCAATAGGAATGCTTAAACTTTATTTTTAATGACGTTCCAGCTGATGTAGGTAAAACATTGTCTGTTTGTTCACTTCATTTCACTGAGGATTGTTTAGTAAACAAGACATAGGTCGAGACTGGATTTGCAGACCGATTAAGATTAAAAACCGGTGCTGTAGCTTCTATATTGGATCCGACAGGAATGGTGCAACACACTTATGTGAGTAAAATTTTTTACTTTTATTTAAATTAATTTTTTATTTATCTATTGCATTGTTACAGATCGTTTGATATCTAATAATTATGTGTACGTGTCTAATCAGTCGCAGAAGAGTCCAACTATGAAGGATGTAGCTTGTCAAACAGAATTTAGGCTAATTTAACATCACAGGCTGAAGTAGGCCTATCCGTTGTATTTGAGGTGTTGTTGGTACTTTGTCCTGCGATTCGGGAGTCTGGGTCGAACATGTATGGGCGAATCATTCCGGTTGCCATTTTACAACATTGGAAGTTTTCAAAACAATTTCCTCCACGTGCACTGACGAGTGAGTTATGCAAAACTGTTATCCACTCACAGCAGTGGGCGTTTACTTCCAAGTCTTCAATGCGAGACGCCCATAAAAACCGAGCGTTTTTGAGCTAGGCTCAAAACTAGGGTAGAAAATAGCCTATTACTTATTCATTTTGATGTTTTTGAATGTAAAAACCAAGCGAACGTCATAAGTTGACCTCAGACAACAATATAAAAAAAATGAAAAAGCCAGTTCATGACCCTTTAAAATCATTTATGTATATGAAGAGTTTGGTTCCAAAGCGCAATAATTCCATTTTGATTATTTTGAGTAAAAATGTGTTTTCTTTACCAAGAAAGTGGAAAGATGAAAACCACTATTTTCTGTTTTAAACTTTCACATAGCATTTGTAGGTTATAATAACAAAAAATATTAAAATCCAGATTTTGATTTTCAAAGATTTATTATAAAAACGGGTTATTTTTTCCCCAAAATGCAATTAATCCATTGAATCAATATAAAAGTTATTTTTCATATTGAAACTGTTGAAAATACACAACAAAGTAAGTTTATTAGTATACTAATATTAGTATAATATCTTTAGTAAGTTTTCACAGACAAAAACACGTACTTTCACAAAGATTCATAAATTTTTGACGGCGATCAGCTGTAAAATGTCTTGGTCCTGCTCGGTTTTCGTTGACTTTGCATAAAACAATTGAAAGTTTTTCAAAAGATCCCCTGGGGTCAATGTGTCAGCGTGTCAAAAGTTTTTTTTCCTCCTCCCGAGTGCCTCATCTTCTTAATCTCCTCACGTAAATGATTCGATTTCGATGCCTTACGTTTCTTACCCACCACAGAAACAACCACAGGTTCATCAATGCCGACAAAATTATTAATTTTTTTGTTTGTTTGTTGATCGAAAAGTACAAAATAGATAAGAAAAACTAGGAATCCGGGTGTATTTAAACCGCAGCCGTTACTGTTTACATTGCGTGGAATGGTGCGTTGTGATTGGTTGAGTGGATGTATCGCATTCTGCAGAGAAGGGAGACTGGCGTTTGTCGTGGTTTGGACAGAAAAGGAGAAAACATGACAGAATAACATGGCGGATATGGCATTTTATTTAAAATTAAACATTGACTTTTCAATACCGACCAGATAAAATACTGATTTGTGCAGTAACTCATTTTTTTTTAAATGGCGTTTATCGCGTTTTGGAACCAAACTCTTCATATGTTTACACATTCATTTAATATCATATCATTTTTAAAGGGTCATCAAACCCCAAAACTACGGTGGCCGAGAGAGTTCAACGTGCTGCAACCTAAAGAAGACGCATGCAAATAGAAAAAAATGCATGCAAATAGAAAAAACACCCGCAAATTAAGAAAACATCTTCATCAGTTTCACAACACACGTGTGCTCCAAATACTCACAACACAACCAAATAGAGAAACGCGCTGCAAAAGCTCACAACACAACCAAATACAGAAACGCGCTGCAAACGTTCACAACACAACCAAATACAGAAACGCTGCAAGTAACACAGACCGCAACGGAAATGTTTCCGGGGAACCAAATGAATTTGGCTTATGCATTTTATCTACAACTCTAATCCTTTTAATCAGTACCTAAAAGTGTGGTATAGATATATAGACGACATATTCTTTGTATGGTCGGGCTCGGAACACGAACTAAGTGTTTTCCATGATTATGCAAATTCTAGATCGCCTTCGATCAAATTTACACTAACCTATGATTCCAAGACTCTGCCTTTTTTGGATGTTCTAGTGAAAAAGTTGGACAACACGATACACACTGAAATTTATCGAAAAGAGACGGATCGTAACTCTTTTCTACACTACCAGAGTTTCCATCCACCCTCTCTTAAACGTAGTCTTCCTTATAGTCAACTGCTTAGAGTGCGCCGCATTTGCAGTCATGATGAGGATTTTGAGCGACAAGCGGGTGAGCTGTGCCAAAGATTCATTGATAGGGGGTATACACACAATTTAGTGCATGACTGTGTAGAGCGCGCGCGCAGTTTACAGCGCGCTGACTTGATGACCAAACGTACTGATCAGGTAAACAACACTCCAGTTACCTTTGTATCGACTTATGGTCATATCTCAAAGAGTTTAAAGAACATCGTGCAACGTCATTGGCACATTCTAAGTAGCGACCCTCACATAGGACATACGTTTCAAGATCTACCGCGTACTTGCTATAAACGAGCACCTAGCCTGAGAGACCGATTAGTGCGCTCGCACCTTCCTGGGCATCCCCAGTCGTCTTTCCCCTTCAAAATTCCTCACGGTAATTTTAAGTGCTTGAACTGTGCGGCATGTAATTTCATGCTGACAGACAATATGTTGACACATCCAAAAACAGGCAAAACTTATAAAGTTAAGGGTAGAATCACATGTCTTTCTACCTTTATTGTTTATTTACTGACGTGTCCCTGTGGGCTCTTTTATGTGGGTAAAACGAAGCGACAACTGAAGACCCGAATTTTTGAGCATAAGTGTGCTATTAGAAAGAATGATGAGAAATCATCGGTCGCAAGACATTTCAACTCTGAGGGACATAATGCCAATATGCTCAAATTTATGGGTCTGGAGTGCGTTGGTCGTCTTTCAAGAGGGGGAGACCGTGAGAACCGCCTCCTTCAAAGGGAGGCTTGGTACATTTTTAATTTAAACACATGTATCCCCAATGGAATGAATGAGGACCTGTCTTTAAGCTGTTTCCTGTAAACATATTACGAGTATTATGCTGTATCAAATAGGCCTATGTGTCTTTGTCTTTCATTAATGACTCATTGAAACATTGGTAACATGTGTATCATTTTAAGTTTATTGGTTGATGTGATTATGGGTGTCAACTGGTGTGGGTATATAAGATTGGGTAAAGTATGATTTTTTGCACACTGAAGAAGGCACACGCCGAAACGCGTCTGTGTAAAATAAACTGCCTATGCAAAGTGCGGCCTCTTTTTTCTATATATGAATTCTACTCATTAGGCCAGCACTCTCAAAATAAATTTAAGTGTAATTATTGAGTGAAGCCTGCTCCATCCTCCATTCACTCAAGAGAAGCGCTCACATCATAAACATGTTTGAGCAGATCCTCTGTACCTCTCGTTTTCATGGATTACATAATCAGATAACATTTATTAGCCTAAATATTTAGACATTTAAAGGCTTTAGACATTGCCGATTTCTTATCGTGACTGAGCTGAGGCAAGTGGCTTTTGGTTCATTTTTGTGACTCGCAGTTCCCGGAGACAGAGACAACAGATAAACTTTTGTCGTTAGCCTAAAAAAAGTTTACAGTTTTGAACGATGTAGGCTACTCTACTCTTATCTGTATGACCAAAAAAAAAATCACGTAGGCCTATAGCCTATTAGGTTATTTTAGCTGTTATGAGAAAAATAAATCAAATGAACGCGCCACCGCGTTTGTTGAACACTAACTCAACATGCCAGAATAAAACTTGACTTAAGAAAAATGCATAGAGTCACTCGGCGTGGTGTGCCAAAACACTTAATTATAAACTTCAATATTTCATTCAAAATAATCTCAAAATGCGTTGGGACATTTTGAAAAGCCATGCATGCATTAATGCCACTGGAACAAATGAACAACTGGTTTTACATAACAATAAATGGGTTTTATTGTTTGTCGTTTATAGGCTCTTATAGGCTAACTTTATTTTATATATTTTATATGGTCTATTGGTGAAGTAGCCTATAGCATTGATTACTGTGGAGGGAGGGGTGTGGGGATTAAAATAATTCAGCATAAGAAGGGATGTTTAGACCAGAAGGAAATCCCCGTCTCCCCTGGCAAATCGCACTTTTACAGAACTGCTTTTGAAATTACGATTGGTATTTTTATAGCTATATGTAAAATCGTTCTGTTGTATACTATTTGTTCCTTAGTGTAAAATGGAAATGTATGGTGTTGGAGAAATATTATTTAATCTTACATTGATCAGTAGTAAATTTTACTAGGTAAATCTGAGCCATGTGGCTCCTGGGGTCCTATATCATAAACTAAAAATGTATGTGTACGTGCTTGGGGTGACGCTTCAGGAGCAGATGGGAGGGGACCTTTGACCTTAGGGCCTGGTCAGTTTTGGCCAGTGTATTTCTGTATTAGGTTATGCCCTGAGAGGGACTGAGGCGCCTGTTGTGCCCTTAAAAGACATAACAGCCCATATCTAGTGTAAACTTAGAAGGAAAGGTCCTTGAAAACCGTATAAAAACTCCCCCTTTCTGCTCGTGCACTCTTCGCACAGATTGAATCTCTGTGTGTTCAAGACTGAAGCTTCTTGCAAGAATAAAATACTTCTTTTTATTGAATTTGACTCTGAATGACTCTTACACAGTGATATTGACTGGTTAATGAATTTTGCCATAACAATCTTGGTGTCAGAAGTGGGATTCCTTGGAAGTGCCTTCTGGACCTGAGGGCGGAGCAGTGATTGATCATCCAGGGAGAAATTCCAGCTCTACCTCGCATAGCCTTTAGAGAGAGGGACCGACCCACCACCAGGGCCAGGAGAAACTCCACTGGAATCAAGTGAAAGCGAACCCGTGGCAAACCAAAATATCTCTGTTAAGAGTCGGCTAAAATATATTTTTTTTGGGCTAAAATATTTTACAATTTGTGAGTAAAACCATAGTGGCTGGGTCTGTTCGTTTCTATGGTGTAGGTCAAGAGTACTGATGCAATAGGGCTAACTGCTTGAATTGCGTTTTGCAAAACAAGTCACAGGTGACGGTTATGTAATTCAAGGGATCTTTACTGGGAGTTAATCAAGTCGCCAGGAGCACTGAGTGCGCCCTTTCTGATCTTGGGTTAAGTGATCAGATCTGGTGGAGATGTCCAACAGATTATAAGACGCAGCGTCGAATGGAAAATCCACATAGTAACAGAAACAGCCAGTATGGGTAAATCTTAGAGTAAGCTTGCCAAATTTGACATACCGGTTTTCTATCAAATGAGAATCACAGTTCGATCGTGGCGCTCTCTCTCTCTCTCTCTCTCTCTCTCTCTCTCTCTCTTACTCACACACACACACACACACACACAGACAGTTTGATTGCGCTCGCGCCTCTCTCACACACACACACACACACACACACACACACACACACACACACACACACACACACACACACACACACACACACACACACACACACACACACACACACACACACACACACACACACACACACTCACACACACACACTCCAGCATTGCAATCTTGACATCGCAGCCTGTTCATTATGCTGCGTTCACACCAAACGCGAATAGAGCGAAATGTATCGCTATTTAGACTGAATAGATGATGTGTTACATATTTTGTGAAAAAGCGCCTATTTAACCCTTTAAGACCGAGTTTGCGTGTGTCTGTTTAAAAGCCTATAGAAACTGAAACCAAATGGCTAGCTCAATCATTCTTTTTGCATACAAAACCAGAGATGTAACATGTTCACATCAAGCCTCCAACATGCCCATGTTGCGTTGTTTTCACCCTCTAATCAGTCTGTATAAACTGCGTAATATTCGTTTACAAAAAACAACAACACAAAAATGCATTGCACCTCTTTGCACACATGTTCTGTAGATCTGCGATTGATATTTACGTCTTCCGATGACTCATTGACGTATCACTTTCTGTGCACTATGACCCCCGGGTAGACCCCGAAGCCGCCACCAGGCGCCGCCATTTGCGCCATTTAGAATTTCAGCCGCCGCCAGCCAATAATTTCGTAAGCCAAATTGAGCCGCCATCTGATAAAAATTTGGCTGAGCCGGCTAGAATTATTTGCATCAAATAATAATTATATCACATAGAGACATACACACACGAAATGTATAAACAATAGCCTACACGAGATCTATTTTCCCTCTGGATTCATAACAGCACTTGTGCTCGTTGCTAGGGGTGACATGCTGACTCGCAATCTTCGCAGTAGACGCAAGAGATAAATGCACATTTTATACGGATTACATAAGAAGAGAGTAGTAGGCTAGTCTGTTTTCTTTCGTTTTGAATTGTTCTGTTTAAAAGTAGACATGTCTGTGAGGCAAGTAGCCTATGAGACGAGCTCCAGTTCACGCGCTGGCGTTTCGTAATTATCTATCGTCTGCTATATTTTACTTCTTATTTAGTAAATCCAGGCAATTGGTTGATGAAAAATTGATTGAAATTAAGATACAATTAATACAAAACGAAATTCGTTTTAAAGAAAGGTTTTGTGCTTTCTGTTTGATGTCTCTGTGAAAGTTTTAAAGCATCTTTTAGTGCCGCTTTCAGAGCGCTCACGTCCGTAACGGAGAACTGTCATCGTGTACCATGTTTTTTCCTCATAAATGCGAACACTAAAAATAAAATAAAATAAAATAAAATGAATATTTTGTTCTGTGGAGACTAAAAGCCAACCCTTCTTCATCTGATGAGTAGTAGGCCTATTAGGTTTGCGCAGTAATTCACATAATTAGGCTACTAAACAATATTTTAGGCCTATAAAATTCAGCCCGTATAAATGTGCATTTTCTAAGCTTAGAAAATGGACAACATTGATTCTAATCATAATGTAACATTATTGCGAAATTGATTTCTTATAGGCTATTTGCTATTAGTAGTCTATAGTAAATCCTTATGTTTTTATCCAACTAGGCTATGTGTGGGCCTTATGTAAAATAGGGGACAAATCGCGTCCATTATTGATTTGATACGGGCCGCATCATTTTACTTGTAAATACGGGACAATTCCGTATTTTAAGGGACGGGTGGCAACTTCTCACATACTTTACTAATTCCTACTTACTTATTATTTTTTTTTTTTTACTTTGGCCTACCCAGACTTTTGTTAAATCTTCCGGGCATGGTTGCACAATTACCTGAATCAAAGATTGATGTTATGAACCAAATATTCAGGAACGGAGAGATTTATAGCACTGAACGTAACTGCAGTAACAAAACCACCGTTTCCACATTGCTAATTCACGACGCATGCTTCAGTGTAGGCTATATTGAAGTTAATGTGCAAAACTTTGTCCTAAATAATACTGATAACAGTGTGTGTTAATATTAAGGCGAGACACGGCAGGCAAAAACATCGTTTTTTTTTTACTGGTCAATTTGCGATTTTTGGATATTTGTCTTCAATAACATGTCTTCTTTCAGACTTGTGGTGAAAAAAAAAAAACTGTGAAATACACATTTAGCTCTTTGTTTTAGCCTACTACACTTCGTCTGTTTGCGTCTGCAGATTTCTCATAAATTCAACAAAAGTTTTCGTTCTTAATCAGTGAAATGGCAGCTTCAGCCATTTGCAGCTATGAAAAGTTTGGCGGCTGCAGCAGCCATTTAGGTTTTGGCTGAGCCGGCTAGCCAGCCAATAACTTCATCAGCCAGCCATTATTCTCAAAACAAATGGCTTCGGGCTCTACCCCCGGGTGTGTCACATGTTGTGACGTCACACGCTGCGTCATTTGACCACCCGTTTGACTCCCATTTGCTATATGTTCCTTATATCGTTATTGTCTTTTTACCATCGCTTTATTTTATTATTTCTTCTCCTTTAGACGTTCACAAATACAAGGACATTCACACACACACACCGCGCGCGCGAGCGCGGACGCGCGCACGCACGCAGCGTTATGTCTAAACGAAAGTACACGCCTTTTTTTTGAATGAGTGTAAAAATGAGTGTATCTTAAAAACTAATTTATGTAAACAGTTCAAATCAATCCTGTATAGTTTTAAATTGTTTTGTGCACGTTTTTCTCATTGACAAGTTTGAGGTTGACATTTATTCATTTTTTGTATTGAAGAAAATATGTAAAAAAAAAAAAAAAAAAAATTCTTTTTGTTTATTGCACTTTTGAGATATTTATATAGTTGCTGTTGATTTATTACAAACATAGCCTTCAAACTGGGAGAGTAAGGATTATTTTGATGTATGGCATATGAAAATGCTCAAAAAAATGACAGCACAGCATGTAAAAATACAAAGATATACTCTGGTGGAATTGTTCTATGGCAGGTCATAAAGGGTTAAGCGAATCTGTCATTATACTCTTTTGTTGTTGTGTTTTCCAATGAATAATAATAGGCTATTGAACTCACAATTCAAGCAATCAGCACCAGAAAAGGCGCAAATATTTAAATGAAACTAACGGATGCACAGGCATTCATAATGGTGCGCGTGCGTCCACGGCGATGAGCGAGCAGAACAGAGCGAACGTTTTTTAGTTCATTCCTACTTCCGTAGAAATTCGTATTTAAAGCTCTCGCTGGTGTCACACGTCGATTAACCGGTGGGAAAATATCCTCAGTCACATAATAAATATATGTATATAGAAATATAATTTTGGACACAAGACGGCAGTATGGCCCTATGTATGATTTTGTGTTTAAACTAAACTATCACTCGAAAAGCCCCCCCCCCCCCCCCCCCCCTCCTCACACAGACACACACACACACAGAGAATGGCAGGGTGCCATAGACAGAGGGAGAGAAAATGCTCAGAATCCACATTCAAACCAAAATATCTGACTTTATGTTGGTCAGAGCTAATGACTGTAAATTACAAATTGTTCGGCTTGATGAGACCAATATACACGCCAAGTTTTGTAACTGTAGGTAAAACTAATTAAGTTATAACACACTTTGTCTTTTTTTTGTCATAAATTAATTTCCTTGCCACGGCCAAACCGTTCGATATCAAAAATCCGTCCGAAATTTAGCATCCTCAAATGTCTTGACTTCATGCTGACCAAGTTTGGTGGCTATCGGATGAATTGCCTAGGAGGAGTATTTTATATTCCGGAGGATGAGTTTCCAAACAACCTATAATAACTGACTTCCTGTTGGGCTGACGTAAAACTTAAAGCATAAAAGTTGTTCGGCCCGATGAGATCTATATGTGTACCGAGTTTCATATTATTACATGCAAGTGTGTTTGTTATATGGTCATGTTTTCGAATCCTGTTCCAGGGGGCGCTGTCAAGCCCCCCTGCCACACCCGGGTACCAGCTTCAGCCCGGCCCTGATGGCCGTGGGTTCTGACCCGTTTGCAAAGTTTCAAGAGTTTTCGAGCACGTTAAGGGCCCCAAAAGTGCCCAAAAGTTAGTAAAATAATAATAAAAAGAAGAAGAAATATAGCTGCGAGCAGCGATTACGGTCCCAAGCCGGTGCCACCGGCTTTGGCCCTTCATCGCAGCTATATTTATATATATATTTTATTTACTATGTTGATATCATTTTGGACACAAGAGGGCAGTATAGCCCTATATATGATTTTTTTTTCCTTAACCAAATAGCACTAAATAGCCTGTTTGAAACTTTTTCATACTTGAGTTAAAAAAAAACTCAATAAAATGAGTTTAGTTCTAATATTTAAATAAAAATAAATGGTGTATAATTACATTTTTAAAAGATATGAGACGTTTCCTAAAATTTTTTTTTTTTACATAATCCCTCGCCATAGCAAAACCGTTTGAGATATTCAATATCCGTTCACAATTTAGCATCTTTAATGTATTTTCATCATGTTGAAAACGTTTGGTGGGAATAAAATAAACCACTTAAGAGGAGTGAGTAAAAATGTAGAGGCTGGTTTTGCAAAACATCCACATTCAGACCAAAATAGCCCACCTTCTGTTGGGCTGGCTTAAGGTTGTTCGGCCTGATGATATCTATATGTGTACCGAGTTTCATATCATTACATGCAAGTGTTTTTGATTTATGGACCAAATTTTCAGAGAAAGTTTATGGACCAAGATAATTTAATAATCTAATTATATAAAACTATTGCCAATGCACTACAATTAAACTGGTTATATGTCCTTACTGTATTAATAAAACTTATTTAAAAAATACAAGTGGTAAGACATTTATTTTCCTTTTTAATGCAGGCCAAACCACACAGGAGTGAAATGGTTAATATACTTCCTGCTGCCAGTTGGTGGCGCTATAACTTTGACTCACAATAGTCACATCCATGTGATCGGCCTCTTACAACGAACACACTGCTGAAGTTTCATCAAGATCAGTTAATGTATGCAGAAGTTAAAACACACTTCCTGTTTCACGTTTCTCGCCATAATTTTGTTTCCTCGCCACGGCCAAACCGTTCGAGATATAAAAAAATCCCCTGTCAAATTTTCATCCTCAGTGTCTTGACTTCACGCTGACCGAGTTCCGTGGCATTTGAATGAATTCTCTAGGATGAGAACTTTAAATTCCATTGCATGCGTTTTCCAAACAATCCTTAATAGACAACTTCCTGTTGGGTTGGGGTAAAAAGTAAGAGTATGAAGGATATATGAACCGATGAGATCTAAATGTGTACCGAGTTTCATATTATTACATGCAAGCGTGTTTGATTTATGGACCAAGCTTTCGGATCCCATTCAAGGACCCCCTGATGGCCGCGGGTTCTGACCCGTGAGCAAAGTTTCAAGAGATTTTGAGCACGTTAAGAGCCCCAAAAGTGCCCGAATAGTCGTTAGAAAAAAAAAGAATCCTAAGGAAAACAATAGGGCCTTCGCCTTTTCAAGGCTTGGGCCCTAAAAATAGCTCAGATGTAGGAAACTACTTTTGTCATATTGCTGTAGCTTAGCTTGCTACATTTCCCAGGCTGGTAGCTTCAGTGTAGTGAAGCTACATTTAATATAGAGTAACTGCTAGCTTAGCTCACTACATTTCCCAAGTAGCCCAACACTGAATATATGTGCAAATAAAGACACTTATGCAGCTGTGATGTGTCAGTGCTGCTTCCCCAGCGGTGGCAGGTTACATTACACCAAAATTAATTTTTTTCTTGATAGAAACAGGTGATGTCACACCACCTGTAATTTGTTCACTAACCCTTGTAACACATCATACACAACTTGGATTTTGAATAGGGATCCACCAATCCAATACTCGGTATCAACTCCGATACTGCCATTCTTGGCCGGATCGGGTATCGGTCAGATGAGGCTGATCCAAATCCGATATTGTGCGTATACTATTCTCTGTTATTATTAAGCCCCACAAAAGCATTATAAAGCACCATAAAGTGTTCTGAAACAATTCTATAGTTTAATGTGAGATAAAAAATTTGAAATTTTTTTCACATAGCAGCAAAATAGACTTAAAATACTCCATCATTTCTGGTCAAACAGACTTAAGAAATATGAAAAAATAAACTTTTTGCCGAGCCAGAGCCTCACGTCACGTCTGCCCATCCAGAGACGTTCACGTCGCGTCCGCCCATCCAGAGACGGTTTACGTCGCGTCCGCCCAGTCCGCCCATCCAGAGACGGTTCACGTCGCGTCCGCCCATCCAGAGACGGTTCACGTCGCGTCCACCCATCCAGAGACGTTCACGTCGCGTCCGCCCATCCAGAGACGGTTCACTTCGCGTCCACCCATCCAGAGACGGTTCGCGTCACGTCCGCCCATCCAGAGACGGTTCGTATTGCGGACGTCGATACAGAGACTGTTCGCGTCGCGGCAGCCAATCCACTGTTTGCGTCGCGGCCGCCGTTCCAGAGACTGTTCACGTCGCAGCCGCCGATCCAGAGACGTTCACGTCGCGTCCGCCGATCCAGAGGTGGTTCACGTCGCGGCCGCTGATCCAGAGACGGTACACGTCGCGGCCGCCGATCCAGAGACGGTTCACGTTGCGGCCGATGATCCAGAGACGGTTCACGTCGCGGCCCGTCGATCCAGAGACGGTTCACGTCGCGACTGTTCAAGAGATTGTTCACGTCGCGGCCACCGTCGAGCCAGTGTCTCCAGATGAGATGGCCGCCGCCGAGCCGGTGTCTGTTCTCGTCCCTGAGCCGGTGTCTGTTCCTGTTCCTGAGCCGGTGTCTGTGTCTGTGCCTGAGCCTGTCCCTGAACCTGTCCTTCTCCCCAAGAAAATTTTGAAGGGGGGGCTATACGCCCTCGCCGTGGCCGGCCAAAGACCCACGGAGGCTTAAAAAAATATCACCGCTGTGGCCGCCCGAAGGGTCTTCGCCAAGGCTGCCTGCGCATCCTGCTCCGCCCTGGCTGCCTGCACATCCTGCTCCGCCCTGGCTGCCTGCACATCCTGCTCCGCCCTGGCTGCCTGCTCATCCTGCTTTGCCCTGGCTGCCTGCACATCCTGCTCCGCCCTGGCTGCCTGCTCATCCTGCTCCGCCCTGTCTGCCTGCACATCCTGCTCCGCCCTGGCTGCCTGCACACCCTGCTCCGCCCTGGCTGCCTGCACATCCTTCTCCGCCCTGGCTGCCTGCTCATCCTGCTCCGCCCTGGCTGCCTGCACATCCTGCTCCGCCCTGGTTGCATTCACATCCTGCTCCGCCCTGGTTGCATTCACATCCTGATCCGCCCTGGAGGCTTCGTGCCCCGGTTAGGCCTCGGCCTAGTCAGCCTTTAGGGCGCCCACTATGTTATAGTGTTTGTTCCAATGCAAGCTATATCAAACTAATGAATCCTTAACTTATGATGATAAAATGTATTGGCCTACTTTAAAAAATAATGTTTTATAAGACATTTATGGAAAAATACAATTTTCTTTACCAGATGTTTCCAACTCTAACTTTGAACCAATTCTATAGAATGGCCCACATAGCCTATTTAAACAGGATTTGATTCCAGGTATGACTAAAACTGTGCTTAAACATGTGCTTATAGTGGGTGCTTAAACCTGTGAAAATTGCGCTAGCCTTCCTGCTAACGCTAATGTGATTCACTGCTTGATACGAGGCTGCACACTGGTGGACTGCTACCGCACAGTGAAACGATATAGCAATTGGTCCTTGTATAAACCGATCCTAGAATTAACAAGAACAAGGAGTCAGGGAATTGTATTATGTGGCGGTGATCTTAACCTCACACTAAATGCTAAATTGGATTCTTCGAACGGGAAAGGTGATGTGAGAAATATTGGAAAAAGAATGGTACATCTTATGGACGAATTAGGATTAGTTGATGTGTGCAGAGATTGCCATTCAACTGATAGGGAATATACCCACTATTCATGCGCACACAATGTCTACTCAAGGTTAGACTATCTCTTCATGTTTAGAAATGACCTCTTTTGGTTAAAAAATTGTGAAATAGGTCCCTGTACTATATCAGACCACAACCCGGTTTACGCTAACATCTGCCTGAACAGGAAGAATATATCTACCTTATGGAGGTTGAACACAAAAATTCTTAATTACGGAGATATTAAAGAGCGTTTGAAGAAAGAAATAGAGGAGTACTTAGAATATAACGATAAGGACATGTCTCCAGGAATACTATGGGATGCACTTAAGACAGTGATTAGGGGGAAAATAATTGGGATTTCCTCTCACCTGAATAGTAGGAATAGTAGAAAAGTAGGTCAGCAAACACTCCGGCACTTAGAAGATAAGTTGTTAGATCTTCAACATTATATTCTCAACCTCATATAGACAACAACCAAACCATCAATACCTTCTTGTCTAAAATCGAGTTGCCAACAGTGACAGAGGAACAAAATAAAAAGTTATTTTCCACAATAAGTAAAGAAGAAATCCATTTAAATTAAAAGATTAAAGGGCGGGAAGATGGCAGGGGCAGATGGATTTGGTCCGTAATGGTACAAAGTAATGCAGGATTTTTTGGTCCCAACATTGTTGAAAACATTTAACCCTCTGGGGTCTGAGCTGTTTTCGGGCTCTTTCTGTGTTTTGGTATGCCCTGACATTTGTGCTTATTTCAGCTACTTAAAACATACCATTTGCCAACATATAAATTTGCTGTATTCAGCACAAACTCTGCTACAATAATATGTGAGCAAAATGGATGTACATGTTTGCATTTTATAGAAAAAAAATAATATGCGTGGTTAGTACGTTTTGGGAAAAAAAATGTCACCGCAATAAGGCCATTTAACACATACTGAATAGTTGAAAACAATACTGTTGAGTTACTATTCTTGTAGGCTAGAATTTTTACTTCAAAATGAAGTGAAAATCATTCTGACCACTCTTTCAGAAAGATCAATATAACGATTTGAATTTCTTACATCAGTTTTTGGGTCATTACTGCTGTATGCGTGGGAGTGTTAATGCCCATGAATATTAATGTGATTTACACCTGGGGAGACTAAAGACACTCCCCCAATGTGCTAATGCCCCATCAAGGTGCTGTGAGGCAGCCTGAACTAAGAATGATTCGATGTATAAAAAGTTAAAAAGAACAGCATTTATTCAAAATAGAAATCTTTCCTAAGAACATAAAGACTTAAAGTCATTCATATCACTTAACACTTCCTTTCAAAAAAAAAAAAAACATAAAAAGACCAAACTTGTTTTTTTTTTATATAAAAAAATATATAAAATATTGCTTATATAGTGCTTATATAAATAAAAAAAAGTGCATTCAAAGAATCCTAAAAAAACTATCACAGGTTAAAAAAAATTAAGCAGCATAACTGTTTACAACATTGATTTTAAAAAAAAATTATATCAGAATGATTTCTGAAGGCTGATGGTGACGATGTAAACACAACAAAACAAAAGCAAAAAACTGTTAGCACATTATCCAAAGTAAACTGATGGACTATTATGATTATAGATGCACAATGTATCTGTTGATGGACAGAGAAACATCTATTGATTGGTAGACTGCGTAACCGTGAGTATCTGTTTATGGCTCATCGACCGCACGCATTTACTGATACACTCAATGAACGGCTGTACCTAATACAAATAAAACATCTCTAGTTAACTAGTAGATCATTCATTTAGTCCGCTCTTAAATAAGAGATCTAGAGCTAAAATGTTTTGTTTTTGAACTCAAGCTGAGCGCTCGTGTCCTGCTATCAGTGTCATGGATACAGTGAGTCTCTTGTGGCGGCGCGCGCACAGAACGTGCTTTTCAATCTATTGCCATTGCGGACACTATTCATTCCGGTGAAATCACAAAATAAAATGCACACAAACGTGTGTCCTATATACGTGTGTGTTTGATATAGACTGTAACCACTGATGAACATATTCGGTTTTGATGAGAGAAAAAAAATATGCTAGTGGTGGATTCGAACCTGTAACCTCTAACACGCTTGGCAATTCATCTAACCACTAGACCACAGGAAAACTCAAACAAAACTTGCAGATCAATATATTTCACTAAATCATTACAAACTAAGCAGTTATTTAAAAAGTTTACACGAGCGTATAGGCCTACACGAACGTTGTGAGTTAATATTTACTATAGTCTGAAAATGCATTTGAGCTCTATGATCAGAAAAGGAATTATAAAACACTAAACTTACTCCGAACTTGTATCCTCGGGGTCAATCCGTTCTTCAAAATGCAACCGCTCGTCTGAGTTTCAAATTCCACTGAGGAAAAGGTTAATTATTCCCAGCTGTCCATAATCCTCTGAAGGAGTAACGTTAGTGTGCTTCCATCCCTAAAACGCGATGAACTATCAGTGAATCTCTGATGAAGAATCTTCATGTTGTTATGCAGTGATCGGGGGCGTGCCGCGTGTGGGATGCATATCGCCTATTTACCATGTCAAAAGCGCTGGGGGTGTGGCGGGCTCACCTAATTATTTTTAATGAAGGGAGAGCGAAAAAACTGTAACTCTCCTTGGTTTCAAACGGATTACATAAACTGGAAATATTTAAAAAAAAAAAAAAAAATACTTCATTTGAAAGAAGAGAATCTCAGCTTCATAAAGAGACATCTCTCGTATCTCTGTGACAAGTATTGACAGAGTTAAAGTGAATGTTTCGGACGCGTTTCAGAACGGACCTCAAAGACAGAGAGAAGGGAAAACGCGCATCATGTTTATTTTTCTTTGTTTGACGAAAAGCACAACACTTTGTTTTTATTGTGAGTATCCACAAAAAAAATAGAAACTTAACAGGATCTAATGATGTACAACACTTATATTTAAGATCAAAATTAACAGAGTAATTTGATTCTCTTTTGCACTGATAAGGAAAAAATCCAGCAAAATGCGGGCACGCGGTTTTCGACCCCAGAGGGTTAATTGGGTGATGGCAAATAAGATAGTCCCACCGTCATGGAGGGAAGCAATAATTTCTATCATCCCAAAAGAAGGAAAGGATAGATTGCAATGCAGTAACTATCGCCCAATTAGTGTTCTGAATATAGACTATAAGTTGTTTACCTCTATCATGTCAAGAAGATTAGAATCAATTTTACCAGGGTTAGTACATAAAGATCAGACGGGTTTCATCAAACAAAGACAGGCTCAAGACAACATTAGGAGGGTTTTACACATAATGAGGCAGGTTGATAAGCAAAAATTAGAGATCTTAGTATTGAGTTTAGACGCCGAAAAGGCATTTGATTCAGTGAGGTGGTCCTTTTCAAGGTGCTTGAAAAATTCAGTTTTGATAAATCTGTAATTGAGGTTATTTCAGGGTTATACAATAACCCAACTGCTAGGATCAAAATTAACGGAGACCTCACTGAATCATTCATATTGGAGCGCGGGACTCGACAAGGGTTTTGCATCTCGCCTCTCCTCTTCGCCTTGTTTATTGAACCCTTAAGCCAGTGGATCAGGCAGAGAAGTGATATAACTGGAGTATGAACAGTAGGAGGGAGCAAAAATTGGCACTTTTTGCTAATGATTTATTATTGACTATATCTTACCCCACACAGGTTGTTCCTAAAATCATTAAACTACTACTAGACTATGGCTCTTTTTCAGGGCACAAGGTTAATGTAAATAAAACACTGGTATTAACTCTGAATTATGCCCCACCAGAAGAAATCAAGGATAGTTATATATGGAAATGGGAGGCAGACAGTATCAGATATTTAGGGGTGGTATTGCACCGAGATTTCACTAAAATGTTTGAAGCTAATTATGGCCCTCTGAATATAGCAATTAAATTAGGATATACAAAGATGGATTACCATACCTTTTTTGGATTTACATTCTAGGATCGATTCAATAAGATTAAATATTCTTCCCCGAATGCTCTACTTATTCCAGTGCTTACCAATTTTCATACCTCAAAAACAATTTGTAGAGTGGGATAGAATGCTGTCAAAATATATTTGGAAAAGGAAAAAATCCAGTTAAATATAAAACCTTACAATTGAAGAAAGATAAAGGAGGTCGTGGTCTTCCTTGTTTACGAGAATACTACTGTGCTGCACAATTAAGACCATTAATATGTTTGTGTTCTTCATATTACACTGCAGGATGGAAGGAGGTGGAGGGGACAACTATTGAAGCAATACCAGTTGAAGCTTTATTAGCAGATATCAAACTGCAGAAAAAGATTCATTTAACAGACAAACCCATTTCAGATGTAATGATATCTGCTTGGAATGAAGCAATTCAAATTTGTGGTTTGGAAGACACTTCAAAAACCTTAAAATGGTGTGCATACGATTCAGATTTTACCCCGAATCAGCATGATGATATATTTAAGAATTGGATTTTAAAAGGATTGACTTATTATAACTCATTTGTCCACAAGGGGGCACTCCAATCTTTTGAAGCCTTGCAAAGAAAACGTCTCGGTTAGGGGTGTAACGGTACATGTATTCGTATTGAACCGTTTCGGTTTGAGGCTTCCGGTTCGGTATGCATACAAACCGAACGATTCCTTGGACCATTTTTCCTGCCGACAAAATCAAAAAAGTCGCGAGCGCGACCACCACAACGTTGCGCAACATCACATGGCAAACGTAATGAAAGCGGAACGAAACTGCGCTACTCATTATATTGTGCATCACGGACCGTTTATCAGTTCGGACCAGCAACATCTGTGTAGCGCGAGCTCTGATCGCGAGCCGATCTCGATCAAGCGACACTGTTACTAGTACACAGCGCTAAGAGATCCAGTAAAGAAAGCATTTGAATTCGCCACTGAAGTAATAACATCGCTGCGAGATCTAGTGAGAAGCGTTCACATGTCTCTGTTATTAACCGTAGATCTCTATTAGATCAAACAGCGCTGACGTGGAAACCAGGAGAAACATTGTGCCGTGAATGAACTAGTAATAACGTTAGGCTTTAAGTCCACAGATCAGCAACATTCACCATAGTAACACTAACTGTAACCAGTTTGGCTGGAATAGTGAAATGCTTTCAAGTACTTTACACATCTTTTTCCAGCACTTCAAAACTCAAATATTATATAAATATTATATAAATAAATATATATTTAAATGTCATTTTTAATGTGATGACCAAAACATTATTTATTCATCCTTCAAAAATCACCCCCATTTAAACCCTTACCCCTAATTTTCAAGATGTAGGAAAACACACTTATATAAAAAATATTTTTTCTTTTAATAAATAGGAAATTTCTCTGTCATTTCTTTCTTTTTGCTATATCGAAAACGTACCGAACCGTGACTTTAAAACCGAGGTATGTACCGAACCGTGATTTTTGTGTACCGTTACACCCCTAGTCTCGGTTACATATGGTAACCCTCGTTCCCTGAGGAAGGGAACAGAGACGTAGGTCATGACTGACCAATAGGAATCTCGCTAGAGAGGCCAATCTACTTCGTGTGAAACTAAAACAAGCCAATACACATTGGCGTGCAATCATTTGCAACATCTGTGCAGCCTCGCAGTGCGGGTATTTAACAAGCAGCTGGTGCGATTGCACACTAGTTTTTTGCTAAGGAGCCAAGCCTGAAAAAGCTGGCCGTCCCAGCGGGCGGCAGTAGATGTGGCAACGGGACCTACGTCTCCGTTCCCTCCCTCAGGGAATGAGGGTTACCATATGTAACCGAGACGTTGCCTATCGGTCAGTCACTACAACGTAGGTCATGACTGACCAATAGGAATCCCTACCAAAGCACCACAGCCGCTGCACCCCATCCAGCGCCCCGTGCAAGCCTCTTGCCCCTTCTTGCCTGGAAGGACAATAGGAGGAGGCTTACACAGAGTGAATCTGACACTGTTGTTCCGTGATAACCCATACAGTGAGATATTGGATAACACTGGGAAAGCGTTCCCTTTCTATTTAGGAAGGAACGCTGCGGAACTTCTTCAAAGAGTTATGTGGAAATACATATGGACTAGCCCGAAGGCTGTACTGCATATGAATAATAGGTGACTTAGCCCAAGGGAAAGACACGGGCTTCCAATAGGAGCAGCCGTGGAGAATATACACATATGGGATCCCCGTAGGGTCACACATATAGAACCCAGCCCAGATCCAGTTCTCAAGGATTCAGCGGATAAGGGCCTGGCACCGGACGCTCCGCCAAGTCCGGGCCGATGGGTTTTGGAGGACTCGACAGGTTCTTACTCTGGAGCAATAAGGGTGCACAGTAGGGTGCAGCAAGCCGACAGAGCCAGACCTCTCAGTGCTTCTACCCGTCTAGGGTGAGAACACGGGTGGAGACCTATACGTAGGCCACGTAGGCTATAATATCTAGCAAACATGTTAGGTGTCGCCCAGCCCGCAGCTCTACAGATATCTGTTAGCGAGGAGCCACGTGCCAGCGCCCAGGAGGATGCAACGCCTCTCGTGGAGTGTGCATGCAACCTGAGCGGGCAGGGCACGCCTTGTGCTTGGTAAGGAAGGCAATGGCATCCAATATCCAGTGGGCCATCCTCTGCTTGCCTTTCCCTTCTGCTGGCCTCCGTAACAGACAAAGAGCTGGTCTGAGGTCCTGATGCTTTGAGTTCTGTCCACGTACATACGCAGAGCGCGAACGGGATCAAAAGTCAGAGCAAACACTGTATCAAATCAAAATACTGTACAAAATTCTCTTTATTAAATGATTCAATAACAAATACATTTTTTAACAGTCAATTGTCACCTAATGGCGAAACAATTTAATCGATAAATGCGTTATTTTAAGCGCCACGTTTCTATCAAAAGCTGATTTACTCTATATTGATCTGTATCTTAGACATCAGTGTTTATATTTGAACTTATATTCACTGAAATAATGATACTAGGTTGAAAAGACTAGGTTGTTTGTGAAGCTGTTTCATTATGACTCTCTCTGGGTCAGCGGTAGCGCCAACACCGATTTGAATGTTGCGATATGATTTTGTCAAAGGTTTAATAGACAGATGAAATGGAATCAGATCTCGTGTGTGTTTGAATCGAGATCACAATCTTTTAAAGATGAATCGTGCAGCTCTACTGTCTTCTCTCTCTCAGCATATGAGTAGCGCGAGGGCTTTTCAATGCATTCCGTCTCATGTCGCTTTCACACGTCCAATTGAAAGGGATATTACGTCACTCAAACTCAAAGATAACGACACATTTCGTCCTCTGTTGGAACGAAAGTGGCTAACTGCTGTCAACCTCATCTACAAGCAAGGACAAAAATAAAGCAATTTAATTTGAATTAATATTGATTTTGTAATAAAAAAAAATTATTTTAAAATCGTTTTACGATGCCTAGTTGAATCGATTTTTTCTCCCAGCCCTAATTAAATGTTATATGTACCTGAATAGTGTGGCCAAAAAAGGGGGCGGAGTTTGGCCTATATAAGCCTATATATCGACGGCTCGAGAATCAATTGTTCACATCGTGCAGCGGCTGCTTCACTGTGTTATGTGAGAAAGTGTTGTTCTTTATAAAAGAAGCCCTTCAGAAATAGTGGAAATTGCATTTAAATTGCTTTCATTTATTATTATCAAAATTGGAAATTTTACACTTTGTGACATACAAAGATTAAATTGAAAGCAGTTATGAACAGTTCTGATTCTGTCACAAAAAAAACATAGTTTTGCCTCTACAGTAACTGAAATAATGATTGACATATGATCAAACTGTCTGTCTGGAAATATTATCATCTGCTAACATCTACAACTAAAAGTAAAGCAATATTATAAATAAATGAGCATTACTCACGTCAGTGTGTTGAGTTGACAGTGTTTATCCTGCAGTAGAGCAGCAATCTGATTCACTCGTGTGTCTCCTAGTTTATGTTCACTCAGATTCAGCTTTCTCTGGAGCAACAGGTTAATACCCACAACTCTATTCACATACTGACAGGCTTCCTCTGCAGCAGGACTCAAAAACCTGAAGAAGAATCAATTCAGCTCTTAAAGGAGAACTCCGGGCAATTTTTAAGTTAATCTTGATCGTTAGACCTTTGTGAGTACTGTCTATAGAAAAAAAAAACGAACCGATTGGTCCTTGCGACGCGGAGCAGCGACCGCGAATGCCCAGAGCTCCCACTCAGCTAAAACGGCAGCTCTGGGGGCATAACATAAAGAGCGTTTTTGTGCCTCTTAACAGACACAAAATGCGATTAAAATGTCTGTCCAACATGAACAGGGACCTTGAACGGCAAGCTGCAGTCTCGCGCTGAAGTCTCGCTCCTCCCACCTGGACACTATTTACAACTGAGTTCCCACGTGAGTCCAGGTGGGAGGAGCGAGACATCAGCGCGAGACTGCAGCTTGCCGTCTAAAACACTATTTAGGTGAATTTAAACCATGGCTAATTTGCTAAACGCATCTTGTTCACAGGTAAGGCCCCTGTTCATGTTGGACAGACATTTTAATCGCATTTTGTGTCTGTTAAGAGGAACAAAAACGCTCTTTATGTTATGCCCCCAGAGCTGCCGTTTTAGCTGAGTGGGAGCTCTGGGCATTCGCGGTCGCTGCTCCGCGTCGCAAGGACCAATCGGTTCGTTTTTTTTTTCTATAGACAGTACTCACAAAGGTCTAACGATCAAGATTAACTTAAAAATTGCCCGGAGTTCTCCTTTAACTAAATGTCCATTGCATTAAAAAATTATTGATATGATAAAAAACTTAATTATTGTTCTGAAGACAAGCTCTAGTTAGTTATCTAGATGTAACACTTTTCTTTGAACATTTAAATACACACACATAAATATATATATTTAAAAGAAACTAGAGCGACACTCAGTACTAAAGCAAACTCATAAGAACAGAAACGTCTCACAGAGAAAACTGGCTTGTGAAACTGCATGTTTGTGAATATCTGGAGACTCATAGGCCTGCTGTAGAGAGATGCAGGGAATCTAGGCATGATGGAAACTATTGTATTCAGAAAACTATTTCACTAAAAGGTTTTCTGAGAAGTGTGCACAAAAATAAAGTTGTCCATGTTAATTATTAAGGTATACTGTAATTTATTGTACACGTGTAAACACAAAAATCCGCATGAGATCCGATTTTTTTTATCAGATCTGAGCCGCTTCCAAATGTGGATTTAAATCAGATACATATCCGATATCTGGACATCCGACCTACGTCTACACACGCATATCCGATTCTCCTTTGAATTCCAAGCCACCACTAGGCGAGGATGACACGTTTATTCACAAATATAGCTTTTTAATGTTTAATTATGCGACGTGCATATATGCACTCGCTCACAGCTTTTTACAGAGGTGGGAACTTTATATTTATCTTTGTAAAGAAAAGAATGTACGCGAACACATAAATATTCAGGAGCTGGTGTTCAACCTCTGCCCGTAACTTTTATAAATAAAACAGTAATTATAAATAATTATAAATAAAACAATAATTATATTTCTCAGCAATGAGGTGACAACTTTACTGTAATTAAAACAACAAGCTTCAGTATTAGGTTACTCTCTCTCTCTCTTGTTAATTCTTTAAAAATATATATATATATATTACTGGGCTGCTTTATTTCACTCAAGAATTCTAGATCTGAGCTGTAGATAGACGAAAGTCATTTCCCGACTATATATCTATTCCGTCAGATTTTGCGTTGCAAAACATTCATGAAAACATTCACAACACCTGCTATCTTGTTAATGCTGGCAAAAATTATCATGACCACCTGACATGAATTATATAAATAATTTGAATAGCACGCCATTCAAAACAAGGGTCTACCATGTATATAGTAAAACGATCACCAAAAATCATTTTGGGTGGGAATTAATGTAAACAGATATCGGACTCTGTCTAAAGTTAATGTAAATAGGTGGGCCAAAAAAAAATTGGTTATGGTCAAAAGATCGGATCTGTGCATTAAGACTTGCAGTGTAAATGCAGCCTTTGACCTGTAGCTCGTAGCACAACTAAATGTGTTGAGGGTTATCATCATTATGACAGAATCTGCAGCATCTGATCTGATCATAATCATTTTGATGCAACAAATTGTCTAGCTCATTGTATAACTAAAATGATGTATTTGTTATGAATATTTAGCCTGCATATAACTAATTTTGTATTATTTCATCCCATCTCACCTCAGCATCTTCAGTTGACAGTCTGGATCCTGTAGTAAATCATTGAGCTGCTTCACTCCTGATTGTCCAGGATCATTTCCTGTGAGATCCATCTCTATCAGGTGTGAAGGGTTTGATCTCAGAGCTGAAGCCAGAGCTTTATAACCTTCTTCTGTCAAACTGCAGTTAGTGAGTCTAGAACAGAGAGGAAAACATTCAGCTGATTAATCAGTTAAATCTGAACAATATAAATCCTTAAACAAATGCATTCTGTTAGACATCAACATCGCTTATCTAAAACTGTACAGTTCTGAAAGTCTTTGATCGGAATGATCCACAACACGTACCCTGAAAATGGTTGAAAAGGTAGAAAATTAAAGTTTGAGAATGGCCTAATTAAAGTCCTAGATTTAATGGCATAATTAAATAACTAATTTATTTGCCCGCTGGAAGCTAGATATTTTAGCCGACAAAGTTTTAAATATGAAATTTTTTCTTACACGAACGTATCGCTTCACATCAAAAGGGTTTTATTAACCCTCCAGAGCCGCGTGGAGAACTTTTATCATGGATAGATGCACTTTAATGGACTTCAAAAATATACAGTCAATCACTGCCATTATAAAGCTTTGAAGAGCCAGGACATTTTTTAATATAACTCAGATTGCATTCGTCTGAAAGAAGAATGTCATATACACCTAGGATGAATTGAGGGTGAGTAAATCAATCATGGACTAATTTAAAAAAAAATTATGGTGAACTATCCCTTCAAGTACCAATGCAGCTGTTACCAATTACACCACATATTTTACAAGAAAATATATTTGTCAATAGCATTCAGGATCTGTAGAATATCTGGATAAATATTACTCAATGAAAAAAAAAAACAAGAATAAAATAGCACAATGACA
Organism: Chrosomus eos; assembly: GCA_036326025.1. Lineage (NCBI taxonomy): Eukaryota > Metazoa > Chordata > Actinopteri > Cypriniformes > Leuciscidae > Chrosomus > Chrosomus eos. Next base: position 304,226 of record JAZAVI010000039.1, read on the forward strand.
AACTTGTGTTTAACACTAGCTGTGTGCTTTTTAATGTTGTCATGTTTCGTGTGAACACGTGGCTTATAAGTGTTTCATTATCTGCGTGTTCATGTCTCGTTTTGTGTGAGCACATGGCTGGTGATTTGTTTTACTGTCTATGTGCTTGTGTTTTAGTCATGTTTGGCGTGAGCACATGGCTTTTCATGTATGTTTCCTTGTGCCATGTGCTCTCCTATCGATAGTCTAGTAGTCCCTCCCATCTTGTCACCTGATTATTGATTCATTGCCCCACCTGTCCTCCCTTGTTACCTCCTTTGTTTGTGCTCCCTGTTAATCTCCTTGTGTTTACAGTCATGTGCTGTTCCAGAGCAGATGTTGGCGGTAATGCACCAAGAGCTGGTTGCCAACAGAAGCAGGAGGAGCAGCAGGAGAAGAAGCAGCAGCAGGAGAAGAAGCAGTAGCAGCAGGAGAAGAAGCAGCAGAAGGAGAAGAAGCAGTAGCAGCAGCAGAAGAAGCAGCAGGAGAAGAAGCAGGAGCAGAAGAAGCAGCAGGAGAAGAAGCAGGAGCAGAAGAAGCAGGAGCAGAAGAAGCAGGAGAAGAAGTAGCAGCAGGAGAAGAAGTAGCAGCAGCAGGAGAAGAAGCAGCAGAAGCAGCAGGAGAAGAAGCAGCAGCAGCAGCAGGAGAAGAAGCAGGAGAAGAAGCAGGAGAAGAAGCAGGAGAAGAAGTCCTGTGCTGTTTCATCATTGTATGTATGTCAATTGTACATCTCATCTAGACCGTGTGTTTCCCTGCAGTCAAGTCAAGTTTAGTCAAGTCCTTGTCTGTCTTGTTTTCCCCCTCAGGGTAGTTTTTGTTTGAATTTAGTTTTAGTTTTATTAATAAAAAGCCCTTGTTTACTGCACTTGAGTCCTTGGCTCATCTCACCAACCCCAAAACCTGACAGAACGGAACAGCCAAGAAAGGACTCAGCAGAACAATGGGCATCTTCCTTTTTCCATTGCCCTGCCGACACCGCCCAAGCTCCTTGGCCTGCTGGCTCAGACCATGCTGCCTGTCATGCTCCTGATCCGCTGGAGCCTGCCTGGTCTGTTCCGCCATGGCCCTCTGCTGGGACTCCAGACCCGCCTGAGCTTCCCTTGCTCAACTCTCCCATCCCTCCCTGGTCCCTTTAAGAGACTTCCTGAACTGTCATGGCTCCCCTCCCTCCCATAAACTCCCATGATGCGCGTGCGGTCTGTGTTTGTGTTTGGAGCTCCGTCGAATTGATTCATTAATCCTTGATTTTCTTCTTTACCACTCAAGTATAAACAGGCACTTTCTATTTTTATATCGTGTGAACTTATCCTCGATAATATTCCTTGTAAAAAACAATCGGATTGCTTTGATATCGCTACTTAGATCCAACTTTCCGAATCTCGGCTACCAGCCTTTAGCCCGCTAGCATTTCACGCGTGGCCTCGCGCCTATCGAGCGTCGTCTCATCTTTTACACCCGTTTCTCTGAAAGCTTCTCTGAAAGTACAGACACACGTTGATTGTGCTTAGAGCCCGCATCAACGGGGCATAAGCACATGTGCGTGCGGTCTGTGTTTGTGTTTGGAGCTCCGTCGAATTGATTCACTAATCCTTGATTTTCTTCTTTACCACTCAATTGTAAACAGGCACTTTCTATTTTTATATCATGTGAACTTATCCTCGATACTATTCCTTATAAAAAAAAAAAAACAATCGGATTGCTTTACTGTTTACTGTTACTACTAATTTACTGTTCATCTGTTATAATGGCGAACATATCGGATGTGTGTCTAACGTTACCTCTGAGTGCAGGTGAGGACACATTCGAGCTGATTTCGGTACGATTGGAGCTGGAGTCGGTGGAGAAGCAGATTCGTGTTCTGCTGGAGAAGCAAGCCGAGCTGCGAGATCGGCGATCAGCGCTTGAAACATCACGCGCCGATGCTCACAAGTCAGTGGTTAGTAACTTTGTGACTTTGACTCCGACTTCGTCTACTCCGTGCGTTTCTCTGCCCAGGAGGACGCGATCATCTCTGCCTTCAATCACTCCTGCACCCTGGGTCACGACACGAGCCAGGACCAGAGCAAGAACCTCTCCGCCCCTCCCGGTCTTCGAGATCTCCACCTGGAACCGCTTCTCCCCTCTTCGCGAGTCGGAACGCGACGACGCCGTGATCATCGGCACTTCCATGGTCCGCCATGTCCGTGCTACCTCGGGTAAAGGTAAGGTGCGCACTCACTGCTTTCCTGGTGCTCGTGTTCTTGATGTCGCTGCGCAGGTTCCCGAGATCCTGAACGGTGACGAGCGCGTCGGAGCTGTCGTGCTGCACGCGGGGACGAATGACATCAGGCTGCGGCAGACGGAGGTTCTGAAGAAGGACTACCGAAGCCTGATCGAGACGGTACGCAGCACATCGCCTTGAGCAACGATCGTCGTGTCTGGACCGCTTCCCACTTACCGACTTGGACAAGAAAGGTTCAGTAGATTATTTGCTTTAAATGAATGGTTAATGTCATGGTGTAATGAACAGAAACTGCTCTTTGTAAATAATTGGAATCTGTTTTGGGAGCGACCTAGGCTCTTCCGTCCTGATGGTCTGCACCCCAGCAGAGTCGGAGCGGCTGTTCTGTCGGACAACATCTCCAAGACGCTACACACCATCTGACTAGTAAGTCAAAGTCCAAATCATAGTCTTTGCTGTCCCAACTTAATTGATATAAGTACCAATGTAGAACATTATATAGAAACTGTGTCTATTCCTCGCTTAGTGAAGCCAAACAACAAATCTACTGTAAGATCTAGCAAGAATATTATTGTAATTAAACCAGAAAATCTAAATATCAGTGAACAAAAACAATTTCTAAAGCTAGGTCTTCTAAACATTAGATCGCTCACACCTAAGGCGGTTATTGTAAATGAAATGGTCACAGATAATAATTTCGATGTTCTGTGCCTTACTGAAACCTGGCTTAAACCAAATGATTATTTCGGTCTAAATGAGTCTACTCCACCAGGATACTGTTATAAGCATGAGCCCCGTCTGATCGGTCGTGGCGGCGGTGTTGCAACAATCTATAGAGATATTCTTAATGTTACTCAGAAAACTTGTCATAGGTTTAATTCGTTTGAAGTACTTGTGCTAAATGTTACGCTCTTAGATGTAAGAAAGAAATCCTTATTATCTCTAGCCTTGGCTACCGTATATAGACCTCCAGGGCCATATACTGATTTCCTAAAAGATTTTGCAGACTTTCTCTCAGACCTATTGGTCAATGTCGATAAAGCAATAATTATTGGCGACTTTAACATACACGTAGATAATACAAATGATGCGTTAGGGGCTGCGTTTACAGATCTATTAAACTCTTTTGGGGTGAAGCAAAACGTCAGTGGTCCCACTCATCGTCTAAATCATACACTAGATTTAATTATATCATATGGAACCGATCCAACCGATATAGATATTATACCGCAAAGTGACGATCTCACTGATCATTACATGGTAACTTGCATAATACGCACTGCTGAAATTTGTCATGTTGCACCACGTTATAGACCAGGCAGAACAATCCTTCCAACCACTATAGATAGATTCTCAAATAGCTTACCTGATCTATCTCAGCTGCTCAGTAAACCCAAACAAACAGATGAACTAGAGGAAATGACTAGCAGTATGAGCAACATTTTCTCTAGTACACTAGATATTGTTGCACCAATTAGATTAAAAAAGGTTAGAGAGAAAACTAAAACACCATGGTACATCAGTGCTACGCATACTATCAAGAGAGAAACTCGTAACTTAGAGCGTAAATGGAATCGAACTAATTTAGAGGTCTTCAGAATCGCGTGGAAAGACAGTATGTCACGTTATAAAAGGGCTCTAAAATCAGCCAGGGCTGAGCATATCCGCAAACTAATTGAAAATAACCAAAATAATCCAAGGTTTTTATTTAACACCGTGGCTAGACTAACAAATAATCAGACATCTCCAGAGCAAAATATTCCGTTACAATATAGTAGTAATGATTTTATGAATTACTTCAATGAGAAAATAGAAAGCATCCGAAACACTATTGTAAATGTACAATCCTCTATGGTGTCTTATAACTCGGCCTCAATTATGGCCCCTCTTGAACAACTAAACCGCTTTACAACTATAGGACAGGAAGAACTAAATAAACTTATCATTGCATCTAAACCAACAACATGTTTATTAGATCCAATACCCACTAAACTACTTAAAGAAGTGTTACCTGTAGTGGAAGAGCCTCTTCTCAATATTATTAACTCGTCTTTATTTTTAGGTCACGTTCCAAAAATATTCAAGCTGGCAGTAATAAAACCTCTCATTAAGAAACCGCAATTAGATCCAAATAACCTAGCAAATTACAGACCCATCTCAAATCTTCCATTTATGTCTAAAATACTAGAAAAAATTGTGTCCGCTCAATTGTGCTCTTTCTTGCAAGAAAATGATATCTATGAAAAATTTCAGTCGGGATTCAGACCGCATCATAGCACAGAAACTGCGCTAGTTAAAATTACAAATGATTTACTCTTAGCCTCTGACCAAGGCTGTATCTCAATACTAGTTCTACTTGATCTTAGTGCTGCGTTCGACACTATAGATCATAAAATACTCTTAGATCGACTACAAAACTACACTGGTGTTCAGGGACAGGCATTAAGCTGGTTTAGATCGTACTTATCAGACCGTTACCATTTTGTCTGTTTAAATGGGGAAAAATCAAAGATAACATCAGTAGACTATGGAGTGCCGCAAGGATCTGTCCTAGGCCCTCTGCTATTCTCAATATATATGCTGCCACTTGGTAATATTATAAGAAAACATGGAATTAATTTTCACTGTTATGCTGATGACACTCAATTATATATCTCATCACGACCAGATGAAAACACTAACTTATCTAACTTGACAGAGTGTCTAAAAGATATAAAATGCTGGATGACGTGTAATTTCCTGCTATTAAATTCAGATAAAACGGAGGTATTACTTATTGGTCCAAAAAACTACCCACAAAATCCCTTACAATACAACTTTAATTTAGAAGGATGTCCTGTTACTCTATCCACTACAGTAAAAGACCTGGGTGTTATACTAGACCGCAACTTGACTTTCGAAAATCATATTTCATATGTTACAAGAACAGCCTTTTTCCACCTTAGAAACATTGCTAAGCTACGTAACATGTTATCTGTTTCAGATGCAGAAAAGTTAGTTCATGCATTCATGACCTCGAGACTAGATTACTGTAATGCTTTATTAGCTGGTTGTCCTGCATCCTCAATAAACACACTACAGTTAGTGCAAAATGCAGCCGCTAGAGTTCTTACTAGATCAAGAAAATATGATCATATAACACCAATTTTATCATCTCTACACTGGTTACCTATTAAGTTCCGTATCAATTACAAAGTATTACTATTGACTTATAAAGCTCTAAATGGTTTAGCTCCTGTGTATTTAACAGACCTTCTATCGCCCTACAATCCATCGCGCTCTTTAAGATCACAAAATTCGAGGCTTCTGGTCGTTCCTAGGATATCTAAGTCTACTAAAGGAGGGAGGGCGTTCTCACATTTATCTCCTAAACTCTGGAATAGCCTTCCTGATATTGTTCGAGACTAAGACTCGCTGTCCCAGTTTAAAACTAGATTAAAGACGCATCTCTTTAACCAAGCATTCACTTAATGCTTACCTTTTATACTACTTCTGAATCAGTTCGAATGCATTAACATTTGAACATCAGCTATGCTAATTATTTCCCATCTGTCTCTCTGCTGTTATCTCGGGACGCTAGTCCCGAGGTAAATAGCGTTCGTCAGCTCCAGTTTGTATCCAGCCTCTGACGAAGACTTCAGATGCCCCAACACCTGTGGAGAGACGACTAAACGCCGGTGGAGAGACGACTAAACGCCTGTGGAGAGACGACTCGACGCCTGTGAAGAGACGACTAAACACCGCGATATGTTATGCCTAAATTTATACATGATTAACCAACTGTATTTTTCTTTGTACATTCTGAAATGCACTTTCTGTAAAGCTGCTTTGAGACAATGTGTATTGTGAAAAGCGCTATACAAATAAACTTGAATTGAATTGAATTGAATAACCCCATAGCTTCAGAATAAAAACAACAACAATAGAACAAAGACAAACTCACTAATGTTAAACAAAGAAATGGAACTTTTATTTACAAATTCTCTTGCGCTTTTGTCTCCGGGATCGTCCTGTCAGACATCGCACCTCACTCTAGTCATGTGACTCCTGTGTGCTCAACTTACCCCAGTATCTCCAATTTACACTTTATATTCTTCAGTCCAGTGCAGAGTAGCCTCACTCCTGAATCCTGCAGATTATTATTGTTCATGTTCAGCTCTTTCAGATTGGTATCTGATCCAAGAACTGCAGCCAGAGCTGAACAGCTTTTGTCTGTTAAGTTACAATCATTTAACCTATAAGGGAAATGAATCACATCACATAATTAGATGGAACATATACATTTTTCTATATACAAATATAACATTTATGTTCCATTCTTTTTTTTACATAAACAGCACAGTAAAGAGGCTGAGGCTTAAACTAACATTACTCTTCAAAAACTACTATTTTCTGTACATTAGTATTTTTTTTACTCCATGACAAATTTCCTAGATAAAATAAAGCATGTTTAAAAAAAAAAATTGTGTTTAGATTTATAGCTTGTATAGCTATAGGATTTTTTCTTGCTTTTCTTGCAAGTTTGGGTTCTTGCCACTGTTGCCTCTGACTTGCTTAGTTTGGGACACTTAATATTCAACAATATTATTGACTTTACATTTATGCGTCAAGTTAAAGGCCTTTCACTATAATTCTAAAAATGACTCCATTCACATATACAGTAGTGCTCAGAATTAATGGCACCCCTGGTAATTATGATCAAAAATGGCTGTAAAAAATAAATTTTCATTGTTTATCCTTTTGATCTTTCATTAAAAAAATTGGCAAAAATCTAACCTTTCATTGTAGTAAAAGAATTGAAAATGGGGGGGGGGGGAAATCACATTATAAAAAATATTTTTCTCCAAAACACGTTGGCCACAATTATTCATACCCCTAGAATTTTTTATTAATAATTTATCTATGAAGTATATTCCCATTAATATTTACCTTTTTTAGCACACCAGGGTGACTAGGAACATGAAATTGTCCAGCTATGACTTCTTGTTTCACAGGAGTTTAAATATGAGAATACACAAAGGCCAAATTCCCTTAATCATACATCACAATGAATAAAACCACAGAACATGGTTCTGATGTGCAGCAAAAGATTGTTGAGCATCACAAAATAGAGAGTGGATGTAAAAAAATATCAAAAGAATTAAAAATCCCCATTTCCACCATCAGGGCAATAATTAAGAAGTTCCAATCATCTAAAGATGTTACGATTCTGCCAGGAAGAGGACGTGTGTCTATATTTTCTTAATGGACGGTGAGGAGGAAAGTTTGAGCAGCCAAAGACTCTTCAAGGATCTCAGATGGAGAATTGCAGAGATTAGTTGAGTTTTGGGGTCAGAAAGCCTATTAAAAAAAATCAAACAACCCCTACATCACCACTTGTTGTTTGGGAGGGTTTTAAGAAAAATCCTCCTCGCTCATCCAAATACAAACTCCAGCATATTCAGGTGTCAGACATGACTGGATCTTCAAATGGCACAGGCTTCTGTGGTCAGATTGAATGGTGCGGGCGATTTAAACCATTCAAGAGTGACAAGACAAAAGAGAACGCGCTGCCTGTGAATGTCCTGTCTATGTAACACACACAACACATGGATAGGCCCTCGCCATTATCGTACACACAGACAGCGCGCCAAAATACAGTTCTCTTACACACTTGAGCAAACAATTACACACAATTCTGCCAAAATGTCTGCTTTGTTGAGTAACCTCATAACATAAGAGCAGTCTTAAATGAGTTAAATAAAGTCTTAGATGAACGTAAAGAGGCGTGCGTGAGATCCGAGTCTCTGTCAGCAGTGGCTGGTTTTAAAGGGACAGCAGCCAATAAAGCTTACTGTCAGTAAAGTTAATCTAAGAACAAGAGAACAGAGACAATTACTCCCTGCTCTTGACTAAAGAACTTTTGTAGCTTTAATAAGGATTATTCGATATTTAATCTAATGCAGTGCAGACCATTTGATAACTTTATTAAATTTCTGTATAGTGCTCTGTATATGTTAGACAGGAAGATATGTTTAAGCCTAATAAATGAAAAAAAAAAAAAAAAAAAAACATGTACAGCTGTCAATTTCACTTTAATGATGAATGGCTATAGCCTGACATTGTCATACTCATATTCTAGTCAGAATATGAGTCTGATACTGCTCTATAGGGCTTTGATTATGAGGCGTGTCTTAACCCTTTAAGACCGACGGGAGCGTCGGCGCTCCCGTTTGCGTGTGTCTGTTTAAAAGCCTATAGAAACTGAAACCAAATGGCTAGCTCAATCATTCTTTTTGCATACAAAACCAGAGATGTAACATGTTCAGATCAAGCCTCCAACATGCCCATGTTGCGTTGTTTTCACCCTCTAATCAGTCTGTAAAAACTGCGTAATATGCGTTTACAAAAAAAAACACAAAAAAGCATTGCACGTTGGTCTTTGCACACATGTTCTGTAGATCTGCGATTGATAGTTTCGTCTTCCGATGACTCATTGACGTATCACGTTCTGTGCACTATGACCCCCAGGTGTGTCACATGTTGTGACGTCACATGCTGCGTCATTTGACCATGCGTTTGTACACGGACGCTAGTAAAAACGCAAGTACACGGACGCGGAGGTTTTGGAAATACTAATTGCGTCTGATGACGATGATCTCTCCGTGCTCATCTATTTATTTGATATTTTAACCAATTTAATGTTCAATCAATATTCAAAAGCAAAATGTTATCTGTTTGAACACAAATGTAATTGGATATTTTACATGGCATTTTTCTCCCCTCTTTTTGAATGAGTGTAAAAATTAGTGTATCTTAAAAACTAATTTATGTAAACAGTTCAAATCAATTCTGTATAGTTTTAAATAGTTGTATGCACGTTTTTTACACTGACAAGTATGAGGTTGACATTTATCCATTTTTTCTATTGAATAAAATATGTAGAAAAAAAATATTAAATTTATTTTTCTTTTTGTTTATTGCACTTTTCAGATATATATCTAGTTACTTTTGATTTATTACAAACATAGCCTTCAAATTGGGAGTGTAAGGATTATTTTGATGTATGGCATTTGAAAATGCTCAAAAGAATGACAGTACAGCATGTAAAAATACAAAGATACACTCTGGTGGAATTGTTCTATGGCAGGTCATAAAGGGTTAACTGCATTTTTGAAAGAAATACGTTTGATGACGTGATGATTACGTAACTGCAGATCATCTGTCCATCATCGTATAAATCCCGCCCTGGCAATTTGATTGGCCCGACGATTTCTGAACCGATCATAATTACTCCTCAATGGATCGAGTCCAGACCGAACTTCCCGAACAATGTTGTGGGCGGGATTCGGGCAGGCATCCAGGCTAGAATGGCTATAATTAATGTTTAAAATTGGGGGAAAATCTTTTTTATCCAAGCATCAATAGCTGTATTAGTATCAGTGATACTGGTCTTCGTTCATAAATAGATGCCATTAAAGTCTCTACATTAATTTGGAGATTAACTTTAAAATTCTTACATTATAAAACATTTAAACAAAATATAACCCTATAAAAAACATAAGTGTTTTTAATTGTGATTAATCACAAAAAAAAAAAAAAAATAATAATAATAATAATAATAATTATATATATATATATATATATATATATATATATATTTATATATATATATATATATATATATATATATATATATATATATATATATATATATATATATATTAGCACTATTTATATTATAACCTTTCAGAATTCAATCTTATTTTGGCAAAATAAAATAACATATAGTATTAAATTACCCCCCCCCCCCCCCCCCCCCCCTCAATTTGGGATTATTAATAATATGTATGTTCTATATGTAACATATGTATATATGTTCTATATAAGTCATAAAAGTCTGGTGTATCATATGTTATAAAATAAATATGTTTCAATATGTCATAAATATTTTTAAACCATTTCTATATGTTCTTTTATATTTTTTCTAAAGGTTTGATAAACTGTCTTCATTAAAAATATTATATTTTCAAAATTATTATTTCATATGTCAGGCTTTACAGGGTTACGTATGAATGTTCATGATGGGGAATCACTATAGAGTAATGTAGATAAATGCATTTTTCAGATGAGAGTAAAATAAAGACTTACAGAGCTCTTCTGGAGGTTTTGATGACTGCCGATAATCTAATGAGACACTCGTCTGATTTCTTGAATTTCTGAAGCTCAAACTCCTCCAGCTCTTCCTCTGATGTCAACAATACATAGACTAAAGCAGACCACTGGGCAGGTGAAAGGTCACCAGATGAGAGACTTCCTTTGCTAAGCTGGGTCTGAATCTCGTTCACCAGAGTTTGGTCGTTCAGTTCATTCAGACAGTAGAACAGATTGATGGATCTCTCTGCAGGAAGATTATCTTCTAATTTCTGCTTGATGTACTGAATTATCTCCTTGTTGCTCTGGTCAGTGCCGTCTCGCTGTGTCAACAGACCTCGTAAGAGTCGTCGATTGGACTGGAGTGACAGACCGAGGAGGAAGCGAAGGAAAAGGTCCAGGTGTCCATTGTCACTCTCGAGCGCCCTGTCCACTGCAGTCTTGAGAAAATCAATCATGGTTTCATTTGTGTTTTCCTGTTCTGTAGACTCATGATCAAACACACTTGTCTTGTTGATGTCTAGAAACAGATGTGCATAAAGGGCTGCAATAAACTCTTGAATGCTCAAGTGAACAAAGCAGTACATGGTACCAAGAACGATCCCTGTTTCCTCCTTAAAGATCTGGGTACACACGCCTGAGTAGACTGATGCCTCATAGACGTCAAGACCACAGGCTTCCAGGTCTGTGTCATAGAAGATCAGGTTGTTTCTTTCCAGCTGATGAAATGCCAGTTTCCCCAGTGAAAGGATGGCGTCTTTATCCCAAGAAACATCTGGTGTGTATTCTCCATCATACTTTTGGCGGCTCTGCTGGATCTGAAAGCGGAGAAAGTGTGTGTACATTTGTGTCAGAGTCTTGGGAGTGTCTTCAGTGTTTGATTCCTGCAACGTTTTAGAGATCTCATCAGCCTGAGTGTTTTTCACATCATTATTTCTTTTCTCCTCCAGAATGTTCTGGAGAACAGTGGCTGAAATCCAGCAGAAGACTGGGATGTGGCACATGATAAAGAGACTCTTTGATTGTTTAACATGGTCTATGATTGTGTTGGCTTGAATATCATCCGTGAATCTTTTTTTGAAGTACTCCTGCTTTTGTGCGTCACTGAATCCTCGTATCTCTGTCAGCCGGTCGATACAGTCAGGAGGAATCTTACTGGCAGCTGCTGGTCTGGTGGTGATCCAGATGAGAGCAGAAGGAAGCAGATTTCCCTTCATGAGGTTCGTTAGGAGAACATCCAGAGAGGCTGGTGACGATACATCACGCCACGTCTCATTACAATCAAACTTCAGAGGAAGGCGACATTCGTCCAGTCCATCAAGGATGAACAGCACTTTGAACTGATTCCTTCTTGTAAGATTCAGTCCTTTTGTCTCTGGGAAAAATTGAGTTATAAGGTCCATCAAACTTAGTTTGTCTTTCTCCTTTAAGTTCATCTCTCTGAATGGAAGAGGAAATATGAAGCTGATATCTTGATTTTCTTTTCCTTCAGCCCAGTCCAGAACAAACTTTTGCACAGAGACTGATTTCCCGATGCCAGCGACTCCTTTTGTCAGTACAGTTCGGATCTCCTCGTCTTGTTCAGGTGCTTCAAAAAAATGTGTGCATTCAACCTGTATCTCTTGTGCTTCATGACACCTGGAAGCGACTTCAATCTGTCTCACCTCATGTTCAGTATTGACCTGTTCACTGCCACCCTGAGTGATATAGAGATCTGTGTAGATGTTATTCAGGAGTGTGGAGTCACCTTGCTTCGCCATTCCTTCAAACACACATTGATACTTCTTCTTTAGGCCACATTTCAGCTGATAAATGAAGAACATCTCATCTAAACACAGGAACAGAAAATAGATTGTTTTAGTCTTCATTTTCTCTCCTACATTTATAAGAGACAATCAGACAGATGATCACAAGTCTCTTACCTTCTAGAGCATCAGCAGCTTCATCTTGCTTCATCTCTCTCAGGTAATGTAGTGTGAGATCAAGAGCTGATTCCTTGATACTACATTTATTCTCAATAAAGTCCTTCACAAAGTGTTGTGTGTTCTCATTTTGTAATATTTTCTTCAATTTCTCCAGTTCAATCTTCAGAAATGTGATTATTTTGCTCTCAAGATCCTAAAAAAAAAAGTAAGAGAAAAAACAAAATAACACAATTTAAGCCAAATTGGACATTACATTTGGTCAACACTATTTATTCAATAATTATAATACATGTACATAAAAAATCCAGTTAAAAGACTAACATGCTAATGCTGGGTACACACCAAAAGATAATCTGGCTAATTTTGGGCTGATTTCCCCCCTTCTGACAATCCTAGCTATGTCCCGGTTTATTTATGATTCTACAGATTATCTTATCAGATTTTTCCTTGGTGTGAGGTGTGTTAAGAATGTGGGAACCTGCTTGGAAGAACGTAGGAGCCGCCCTGATCGCGACTAACGCGTGCACGTTCTGGAGATTATCACGTGAAACGAAACAATATCCAATCAGAAAGCGAGATGATGGAAGATGGAAGTATAACAAACGCAGTCATGGCGCAGCACAAAGTGAAAATGATGTGGACAGCAGAGATGGAGGATCAGCTTGTTGATTTGTGGCAACAGCACAAATGTTTGTACGTGTCGTATAAAACCTACCATAATAGACTGGACAAGGAGAAGAGTTGGTTAGAATTAGCTTCTGCAATGCTATTACCAAGTAGTTAACCAAAAAGCAACAGAGTAGAGAGAGTGTGTGTGTGTGTGTGTGTGTGTGTGTGTGTGTGTGTGTGTGTGTGTGTGTGTGTGTGTGTGTGTGTGTGTGTGTGTGTGTGTGTGGGTTGGTTTATGTGATTTATGAGGACACAAATTTGTATAATGACATGTGTATTACACTGGTATTACAACTTATGGGTGGTTTATGAGGACACTTCAAAAGTCCTCATAAAACAAATGGCTTAAAAAACATAACAAACAATGTTTTATTAAACATTTTAAAATGCAGCATGTCTCCTGTGATGGGTAGGTTTAGGGACAGGGGCAGTGTAAGGGGATAGAATATATAGTTTGTCCAGTATAAAAACCATTACGCCTATGGAGAGTCCTCATAATGCTGTTGCACCAACATGTGTGTGTGTGTGTGTGTGTGTGTGTGTGTGTGTGTGTGTGTGTGTGTGTGTGTGTGTGTGTGTGTGTGTGTACTGGTTTGACCTACATTATGAGGACCCATATTTATTCAAATGTAAAAATGCTGAAAGTTTTCTGTGTTGGATAGGTTGGGGATAGAAAATGTAATTAGCTCAGTATGAAAACCATTCCATATTAGAATAGGTGTACCAGTACACGAGAGAGAGAGAGAGAGAGAGAGAGAGAGAGAGAGAGAGAGAGAGAGAGAGGAGAGAGAGAGAGAGAGAGAGAGAGAGAGAGAGAGAGAGAGAGAGAGAGAGAGAGAGAGAGAGAGAATTTTGAATTTTAAACACCTTTTATTACAAATAACCTAATACTAATACATTCAGTTCCTACCTAGAGTACAAAAAAACATACACATTCAATATATTAAATATAAAACTCATTCCAAAATATGTGCAAACTGTGAACTCTCATTAATTATTTCACACAGAGCCCCCTTATAACACCAAATCAATTCAAAAGACATAAGATCCCCCATAGCCTTGTAAAACCGAAAGTCAATTAAAATTCTGGATTTTACTAGGTTAAGAAACACAATCTGCAAGTTAACACTTGAATTGCGTTCAATTCTTATTTTCCTAGTGTCATATATCGCCTTCTTTGCTTGACCCAGTAAAAAATTCAATAATTGACAGCAAAATCGACATCTCTGGATGTATTTAAACCCACAAATAAACGTTTCCAAAGAAAAAGTCTCATCAAAACGACCAAATAAACTCTTTAAAACCTGAAACAATGGTAAGAGCCTGTTACAATGCACAAAAGCATGAAAAATGTTCTCCTTCTGAAAACAGAAAGGGCATTCATCGCTAGTTTCATGGTTTATGACTGAAACAAATGCATTCAAGGCAATCGCTCCATGAAGAATCCTCCACTTTAAGTCACCCACTTTTTTTGGCAAAGGTGACTTATATAACGCTCGCCATTCCGGCTTGACATCCTCCCCTAAATGGAGTACAGAACGCCAAGGCGTATCACCTCTTTTATGCAAACACTTCTTATTCAGAGCTTTGACACAGTTTTTGTACAAAAATTTTCCAGACACTGGATTAGGACCCATTAACATCAACAAGTTAGGTTGTAAAAAAACACCTTCACAATCTTCAAAATCAGTCAACAGACACAAATCAGGAAAAGGGTCATTGCAGTCTGGAGTAATTCACCCTTCAGTAAAATCTTCCAACAGTTTAACTTCTTCTGACGTAAGTGCTGACTTCCATTCTCCAAGTAATTTGGCCGTTATGCGTTACGATTTCAACCCCAACTGTCTGACGACCGCATCGACATTCTCAAAGTCCAGTCCAGCCAGTTTGAATAATTGTCCAAGCGTCAAAACTCCAGCATCAAGAAGAATATCGCAAATTGCAGGGAGCGTCTTTCCATTTGACAAGTCCAAGCGCGATCCATGAACCAGCGGTTCTTGTAGCAACCAATACAGAGAGGTCATAGAGCTGGGTCTCTGCACCTTGAACAAAGACCAAACTTTAAATAGATTCCGATAAAAAATGGGCAACTTAGACAAGTCCATCCTTTGTGGATTCAACCAAAACAAAGATCTCTCGAAGTCCAGACCTCTGAAATTTCGCAAAATAACACAAGCAGCATGTTTCCAGTTTGAGTCCACTGGCCCAGTCAACAGCCTTTGGGCAAACTGAAGCCTAAAGGCTGCTATTCTGCTCTGTATATGCATTAAACCGTGTCCGCCTTCTTCTTTGGGTAAATACAGAACGGCTTTCAGCACCCAATGCATCTTGTCCCAAAAAAAATCAACTAAAATAGATTGTAATCTTGGCAATAAATCTCGTGCAGGATCTACACAATAAAATCGATGCCATAGAGCAGATGCAATTAAATTGTTTATAATCAATACTCGACCTTTATATGACATTTTAGGGAGCAAAAATTTCCATTTGTTAAGGCGGCCTTTAAACTTCTCCACAATCCCTTCAAAATTCTTTTTCACAAACATTTCATCCCCTAAAAACACTCCCAAATACTTTAAGCCTTCCTTGGTCCAGGATAACCCTTCTCTTCCAACCAAAATTGCTTCGCTCTTGGACCAATTTACTTTTGTGGCAGAAATTTTTTGAAAATGTTTCAAGATCTCCAACAACACATTTACATCTCTCTGTCCATTAATTAGAATGACAATGTCGTCAGCATATGCCGATAACTTAAAAACATTTGTACAACATGGGACACGTACTCCTGACATGTGTGCCCTTAATTTATTTAAGAGAGGCTCTATAGCCAAAGTATACAGCATTCCAGACAATGCACAGCCTTGTCTGATACCTCTAAACACTTTGAAAGGGGCACACAAATTTCCATTAATTTTTAAAATACTTTCGACATCATTGTACAACACTTTAATCAAAGAAATAAAACCATTGCTAAAACCAAAGGCTGTTAAAACATTCCATAAATACAAGTGCTCCACTCTGTCAAAAGCCTTTTCTTGGGCCCCGTTTACACGAAGGGAAAACGCAGATATTTCCCTACGGTTTGGCCTCTCGTTTACACTAAAACCCCGTTTTTATCACAGAAAACGATTATTTCTAAAAACTCCGGCCAAAGTGGAGATTTCTGAAAACGCCGGTTATGTGTTGCCGTGTCAACTGGGAGAAACGGGGTTTTGGGTTCTCTCGTGTCGATTCTGAGGATTCTGATTGGCTTTATCCTTCTCCCTACACTGCCGCCCATCGGTTTGGCATAGTTATGATGGCGCTCGCGGCGTATTTATGCGGGTGTGTGCACGATGTTATTATTGAAAACGGAGGGGAGGAAAATATTCGTTTCTCTAAATACCCGGCTATGTGTAAACGTAGCCTTGGTCAATTGACACAAGGCCAACGTCCAGTTTTAAGTTAAGTAACTTAAGTAAAAGAAATGTTATGAAAAATTTGTCTCCCTGGAACACAATATGTCTGATCGGGATGAATAATTTGACTTAAACCTTCACTTAATCTACTCGCCAGAACTTTAGACAGTAATTTGTAATCTGTACACAGCAAGCTCACAGGTCTCCAGTTTTTTATCTCATTTAGATCACCTTTCTTTGGCAATAATGTAAGAACACTTCTTCTACAACTTAAAGGTAGTTTCCCATTAATCAGACTTTCATTTATTACTTGCAATAAATCAGGGCTCACTTCTGTCCAAAACGTCCTATAAAATTCAACTGGTAGCCCATCTATTCCAGGTACTTTACCACCTTCCATACTTTGAAGTGCCTTTTCTAATTCTTCTAAAGTGACAGCTTTACTAAGGTCAGCATTTACTTCTTCAGATACTTGAGGCAGATTTTCAAAAAAAACTCTCATCCTGCATTTCATCAAGTGTTAATTCACTCTCATATAATTTTCCATAAAAACTAACTGCCCTGTTTCTGATTTCAAAAGGATCTGACAACACATCTCCAGTCTCAGAACGTAAAGTGTGTATAAACCTTTTTTGCCCATTTTTCTTCTCTAAATTAAAGAAGAATTTAGAAGGTGCATCCATCAACTCTATATTCTGAAATCTTGACCTGACGAGAGCTCCTTGTGCAGTTACATCTAACAGGTCATTTAAAAAATTCTTTTTCTCTTTAAAACTCTTGATAACAGTCAGCTCTCCAGTGACTTCAGCAAGTACTTGCAATTCCTTTAATTCTTTTTCTAATATTTCAATTGCACCTTTTCTTTCTCTTGTGGCATTAAAGGTATTATATTGACATAACTGTCTCACTTGTGTTTTCGCAAAACCCCACCACTGCTGTACAGATTGAAAGGAAGACTTTTTTGATCTAAAATCAATCCAAAAATCTTTAAAAATACCTCTAAAAAAAGATCGCATAACAGATTATTATTCAAGTGCCAATAAGCACTTTTTGGCTTAATAGAACCCACTGTCACATCACATTTTACTAGACTATGGTCAGAAAAACCAACTGGGATAATAGAACACCCCCTAAAAAAATTAAGTTGATGTTTATATCCATAGAATCTATCCAACCTCGCTAGAGATATCAGATTATCTTGAACATGAGTCCAAGTATACTGCCTTTGGTTAAAATGAAAATTTTTCCACACATCAGCAATCTCATTAGACTTCATCAATTCAATGAGTCTCTTTCGTGATGGCATATAAGTCTCGACATGATTCCTGTCTGTTAAGTTCTCCGTACAATTAAAATCCCCCCCTAAAATTAAAACATCCTCTGTATTACAATTTGCTAATACATGACTCAGCGTATCTAAAAACACATTCTTTCGATTGCTCTGGTAAGAACATACACAGAAATAAATACAAAAAAACTATTCTCAAACTGGGCTGGAGAGAGAGAGAGAGAGAGAGAGAGAGAGAGAGAGAGAGAGAGAGAGAGAGAGAGAGAGAGAGAGAGAGAGAGAGAGAGAGAGAGAGAGAGAGAGAGAGAGAGAGAGAGAGAGAGGAGAGAGAGAGAGAGATTTTTTGATTTTTCAATCATCTTTTTATCAAAAAGGTTCTCACATAAAAACAATATGCAAGTTATTGCAATTCTTTTTTTTTTTTATAAAAAAAGTGCAAAATGCAGCTCATTATCAATGACAGAACACAACGCTCCTCTGTGACACCATATTCCTTCAAACACATTTAAGGAATCCATAAATTTGTAAAAGCGAAAATCAATTACAATCCTTGATTTGATCATAGCTACAAACACCATTTCAACATTATACTCACTTTTTTGTTCAATTTTATCTCTTCTACTAATATAAATGGCCATTTTGGCTTTACCCAAAATAAAATTCAACAAATGACAGTCATACTTTCGCTTTTGAACATATTTAAAGCCCAAAATAAAAGTCTGCACCGAAAAACTCTCATTAAAACAATTAAAAAGATCCTGCAAACCATCAAATAAAGGCTTAAGCCTTGAACAATACAAAAATGTGTGAAAAACAGTTTCTCTCTGGAAACAAAAAGGACATTCTTCGCCAACATCTGGATTTAAAACAGAAATAAAAGCATTTACAGCAATGATGCCATGCAAAATCCTCCATTGTAGATCTCCATCTCTTTTAGCTAACGGTGGCTTGTACAGCGCTCTCCACTGTGGCCTGACATTATCATTCAACTGAAACACAGTACGCCATGGCGTGTCAACTCTTCCATGTAGTCCCTTTTTGTTAAAAGATTTTACACAAGATTTATACCATTTTCCCATTACTTTCATGCAAATCCATCTTTTCAGTTTCTAAAAACAATCCTGTACATTCACCTAAATTTGGTGAAAGAAGCAGATTTGGAAATGTGTCTCTCTCATCAGGGATAACTTTCCCTTCACAGTAACTTTGAATCATTTTTTTCTCTTCCGTTGTAAAAGCAGATTGCAATTTATGTAGTACTTGTGCAACAATTCGCATGGCTGATATTGTTTCTAAGGCAAAATGTTCCAGTTGTGAGTCTGATATCGTCCCTACTCGTCTCTTTAAGGAAGCTTTTAAAACCTTGAGTCCAACTGTAACAGATATCATTAACAGTTCTATAGCGACTGGAATTGTTCCCACTAGTTTTAAACATGCTGTAGTTCACCCTCTTCTTAAGAAACCTCATTTAGATCCATCCCTTCTCAATAATTTTAGACCTATATCAAAGTTGCCTTTTATTTCTAAACTTCTAGAGAGAGTCGTGCATGACCAGTTGAATACTTATCTCGGCACATCTAACATTTCAGATACTTTTCAATCTGGTTTTAGATCTATGCACAGTACAGAAACTGCCTTGTTGAAGGTCAATAATGACCTTTTGCAAATCCTTGACACCGGATCGCATGCAGTGCTTGTCCTACTAGATTTAAGCGCCGCTTTTGATACTATTGACCATAGTATCCTGTTGCATCGGTTGGAAAAAGTGGTGGGGATTCAGGGTGCGGCCTTACAGTGGTTGGCCTCGTATCTCAAAGACAGAACCTTCACAGTAAATATGGGTAAATTTACTTCTGCATCTGTTCCCCTAGTGTGTGGTGTGCCCCAAGGGTCCATTTTAAGCCCGCTTCTCTTCTCACTATATATGCTGCCACTGGGGGCCATATTTGAGAAACATAGAATATCCTACCACTGTTATGCTGACGATACACAGTTTTATCTACCGGCAAAAAACGATATGTCTTATCCCCTGGAAGCCCTGTGTGACTGTTTTGATGAGATCAAATGCTGGATGGCAAACAATTTCTTACAATTAAATGAAAGTAAGAGCGAAATTTTGATTTTAGGCCCACCTAGCTCCTCAGCTACTTTTAATTTTGGTTCCTTCCCTATCAGTGTTCGACCGCATGTAAGGAATCTTGGGTTTACATTCGATTCGGCACTTAACTTTGAAAAACAAGTCAGCTCAGTGGTAAAAGGCAGTTTCTTTCAATTGAGATCTATCGCAAAAGTAAAACAGTTCTTGTCGCCAAAAGATTTAGAGACCGTAATCCATGCCTTCATTACATCACGACTAGACTACTGTAATTCCCTGTACTGTGGTCTGCCTCAATCTACAATCACTCGCTTGCAAGTTGTTCAAAATGTTGCAGCAAGACTTCTGACTGGTACAAAAAAGAGAGATCACATCTCTCGTGTCCTAGAAATTTTACACTGGCTCCCAGTTAAGTTCAGAATTGATTTTAAAATTGCAGTTTTGGTGTACAAAGCGCTATCCGGTGCTCCACCAACATACATATGTGATTTACTGACTATGTACACTCCCCAAAGAAATCTTAGATTGTGTAATCAGCTTCTTTTAACTGTCCCACGCTTTCGCTGCAAAACCAAGGGTGGTCGGGCATTCTCTGCCGCTGCTCCTAAGCTCTGGAACAGTCTGCCCTTCGCTGTGAGGTCTGCTCCGACGCTAACAAGTTTCAAATCGGCTCTTAAAACGTATTTATTCTCTAGTGCTTTTAAATAAACTGCTTGATTGATTGTATATGAATCTTTTGAATGAATTATATCAGGTGCTAAATGTATAAACCTGTCTTTTGCCTTGTCTATTTCAATGCTTTTAAATTGCATATTGTAATGTTGTACAGCACTTTGGCGCAGCTCTGTTGTTTTTAAATGTGCTATAGAAATAAAATTTGACTTGACTTGACTTGACTTGACTTGACTTGACTTAACTCCCCCAAAAAAAAGCAACATTTTCAAAACTTGAACCGGCCACATTGATTAAACACTCAAGTGTTATGATCTTAGATTTAATAAAATTTGCAGACATTGTCCCACATGCTCCTTAAATGTCCAAACGTGACCCATAAATCAGAGGTTCTTTTAACAGCCAAAACAAAGAGGATGTAGACTCAATTCTTTTAACTTGAAAAAGGTCCCACACTTTAAAAAGATTCTTGTAAAACTCCGGCAATCTGGATGTGTTGATTCTATTGGGATTTAACAAGAACAAAGACTTGTCCAAACACAGTCCTTCAGCAGTCTTTAAAATCGTACTGGCCACCGGCCTCCAGCTTAAGTCCTCTGGACCAGTGAGAAATCTCTGTACAAATTGTAGCCGAAAAGCTGCAGTCCTACTTTGCAAGTGTACAAGTCCTTGTCCTCCTTCTTCCTTTGGTAAATATAAAACATTATGAGGTATCCAATGCATTTTTTCCCAAAAAAAATCTACTAAAAGAGACTGAATTTTTGCAAGTATCTGTGCAGGTGGATCAATACAAGCCAGTCGATGCCACAAGGAAGAGGCCACCAAGTTATTAATAATGAGAGTACGTCCTCTGTATGATAAACTCTTTACAATCCATTTCCATTTCATCAGACGGCCTTTAATTTTTTCAATTATTCCCTCCCAGTTTTTTTTTACAATCATTTCATCCCCTAAAAACACTCCTAAATATCTAAAACCGTCTTTTTTCCAACTTAACCCATTTGGGAGTGTTGGAACCCCTCTTTCCCACTTTCCAATTAACACTGCTTCGCTTTTACCCAAATTAACTCTTGCTGAAGAGATGGTTCCAAAATCTCTCAATGTTTTCAATAATAAATCTACATCATTTTGTTTGTTAAGTATAACGACAACATCATCAGCATATGCTGACAAACATAAAGTGCTGTTACAGGCTTGTAAAGATACGCCTTCTAAAACTCTTCTCAATTTATTTAAAATTGGTTCTATTGCCAACGTGTACATTTATTCCTGACAGGGAACTCCCCTGTCTTACCCCACGACACACTTTAAATGGAGCGCATAAGCCACCGTTAACTTTCAGTAGACTCTCAATGTCATTGTAAAGAATCTTAATATAACCTATAAAATCAGAACTAAAACCAAATGCATGCAAAGTTTTCCACAGATAATCGTGTTCCACACGATCGAAAGCCTTCTCTTGATCTAAGGAAATCAAACCCATATCTACACCCACTATTTTCGAAACATCAAATAAATCTCTTATTAAATGGATATTATCAATAATTGATCTTCCAGGTACACAGTAAGACTGACCAGAGTGGATTACCTCCTCCAAAACTCTTCCTAGTCTAGTAGCTAAAACTTTTGAGAGCAATTTATAGTCATAACACAATAGAGATACAGGTCGCCAGTTTTTTATGTCTCTCACATCACCTTTTTTTGGCAGAAGAGTAAGGACCTCTCTTCTGCAGCTCAGCGGCAGAAGTCCTCCGACTAGACTGCCACTGAGAACCGCCAGCAGATCCTCCCCTACCACAGGCCAAAAGGCTTTATAGAACTCAACTGGGATTCCATCTATCCCAGGAGCCTTGCCGTTCTCCATACTCTGGAGGGCTTCGTGTAGTTCACCCAGGCTTATAGCTCTCTTGAGCTCTGCATTGGACTCCTCAGAGACCTTGGGTAGCTCTTCATAAAAACACTGTTCAACAATGCGATTTTCCTTGTGTTCACAACTATAAAGCTTTTCATAAAAACTGTTTGCTCTTTTTCGATTTTCAATAGGGTCTGATTCAAGAGAGCCGGTCTCAGAAAATAAAGAATGTATAAAACGTTTCTGCCCGTTCTTTTTTTCTAGACTAAAGAAAAATTTGGACGGTACATCCATCTGGTCTATATCTTTAAAACGTGACCGAACAAGCGCCCCCTGTGCCTTCACTTTTTGTATGTCGGACAAAACAGATTTCTTTAAAAAAAGGGATTCGATGTGTGTTTGATTTCCACTTGATGCTGCCACTTCTTGGAATTTCAGAATTTCATCTTCTAAAACTTTTATGGATTTAATTATATCTTTCGTGACATTGTGAGTGTACTGTTGACATAGTTGTTTGATTTGTACTTTACCAAACTCCCACCATTTTTCTAAAGACTGAAAATCAGTTTTTTCCTTCTTAAAGTTTTCCCAAAAAAATATAAATGTTTCTCTAAAATGTGCATCACTTAATAAATTTGTGTTAAAGTGCCAGTAAGCACTTTTTGGCTTGACAGATTGTAGAGTTACTGTACATATAACAAGACTGTGATCTGAAAACCCAACTGGGATTATGAAACAATCTTTAAAAGTACTAAGATGATGTTTAAAAACGTCTCTGGTTACTTACGTAACCTATGTTCTCTGAATAGGGAACGAGACGCTGCGGAAAGCGCAGTGGGATATTCTCTGAATGTGCCGATTGTCTGAAGCCTTATAGAATCACGCCAATTCATTGGCTGATGGCGTCCGCGCAATATGGCTCCGCCCCGACGCTCTTACGTCGCATCATACGTATTCGCGCGCGCGCCATCTGCTCCTCAGATTTCTCTGCCGAAAAGAAACTGTCAGCAGCGCGAGGAGCTTGGCCGCTAACGCAGCGTCTCGTTCCCTATTCAGAGAACATAGGTTACGTAAGTAACCAGAGACGTTCTCTTTCATAGGTTCTCTCAACGCTGCGGAAAGCGCAGTGGGAACGGACTACCAAACTCGCCAAGCTAGAGCGCTTTTATGACTGGTAGATAAAAGAGACAACGACCGAAACGAGTTCAAACAGAAAGAACCTGGGAACCCGGGGTCACGTCAAGATCCAAGCTATAGAACCTTACAAAAGTATGCGGAGAGGACCAGCCTGCCGCAACACAAATATCCTCCAAAAGTGCTCCTCTGAAAAGAGCTTGAGAAGATGCTACACTTCTGGTGGAATGTGCTCTAATGTTAAGAGGTGAAGGCAAGCCACGCACCCCATAAGCCAACGAGATAGCCTCTGTGACCCAGTGAGAAATCCTCTGCTTCGATGCAGCAAGCCCACGGCGGCTAGCACCGAAGCAAACGAACTTAAGAGAACGAACTGGGCAGAGCAAGTTAAGCTCCCTATCTTCCTCAGATGAAAATGGAGGAGGGTGGAAAGCATTAAGGTTAACTACCTGAGAGCGGAAACTTGAGGAAAGAACCTTGGGGACATACCCTGGTCTCGGCCTCAAGGAAACTTTGACCAGGCCAGGGGCAAAGTCCAAGCAGGACTCGCTAACAGAAAGAGCTTGTAAGTCTCCCACCCGCTTTAATGAGGACAAAGCTAACAAAAGAGAAACCTTAAGAGTCAGAATCCTATCCGGAGCTGACTCCAAGGGCTCAAAGGGGGCTTTCGTCAAACCCTCTAGGACAACAGAAAGATCCCATGAGGGGACTCTAGGGGAGCGAGCCGGTTTCAGGCGCTTCACCCCACGCATAAAGGCAGAAACTAACCTTAATTTGCCTAGGGGAATCTCATCCGATTCCCTATGCGCTGCAATAGCCGCGACATAAACTCTGAGAGTGGTAGCGGCTGCTCCAGCCGCAAACTTCTCCTGCAGGAATTCCAGTACTGAACCAGCAGGGCAGTTAACTGGGCTCCTATCATGTGCTAAACACCAAGTCTCAAAAACCTTCCATTTGGAAGAATATAATCTCCTTGTAGAAGGAGCTCTAGCACTCGCAATAGTCTCCTGAACGTCAGTTGGGAGACCAGAGCTTAATGCTAACGGCCTCTGATCGGCCAAACATACAGCTTCCACATGTCTGGGCGAGGATGCCATATCCTGCCCTGTAGCTGGGACAGCAGATCTTCCCTGACCGGGATCCTCCAGGGGGGAGACTCCAGTAGAGGAACTAGCTCCGAAAACCATGGCTGAGATGGCCAGAACGGAGCTACCAGGAGGAGGCGGACTCCGCTCTCTCTCACTCTGGCCAAGACCGCCGGGATCAGTTTGATGGGCGGGAAGGCATAGAGTTTCTGCGTTGGCCAAGGGTAAGCGAACGCATCTATCCCCAATGGGGCCGGGGGACTCAGGGAGAACCAAAGAGGGCATTGGGATGACTCTTGAGATGCAAAGAGGTCCACCTCCGCCTCTCCAAAAACCTTCCAGATTAGAGCCATCGTCTGGCGGTTCAACATCCATTCTCCCGATCGGAGTTTCTGTCTCGACAGAAAATCTGCTGCGAGGTTCAGAACCCCTGGGACATGAACCGCTCTTAGAGATAGGAATCTGCTCTGAGACCACAGGAGAAGGTGACGCGCATGCCTGTCTAGGGTGCGCGACCGAGAACCTCCCTGCCGGTTCACATGAGACACCACTGCCATATTGTCCGTTCTGACAATGACATGGTGACCCTCCAGAAGAGGGAGGAAATGAAGCAGAGCCAGAAAAACGGCCCTTATCTCCAGGCAGTTTATGTGCCAGGAGAGAGCCTCTCCGGTCCAGACCCCACACGCTGGTCTGCCCTCGAAAACCGCTCCCCAGCCGGTGAGAGAGGCATCCGTCGTAATCATCTGGCGACGAGATACCGCACCCATGCTGACCCCTTTCCGAAGAAAAAGAGGGTCCCGCCAAACTGACAGGGCTCGAAAGCAACTGCGCGATACCTTCAGTAGGCGAAGGGTTGACCCGGAGGGTCGAACCCCTGAGAGTTTCACCCACCACATGAAGGGTCTCATGTGGAGTAGGCCCAGCGGTAGCACGGAGGAGGCCGCAGCCATAAGGCCCAGCATCCTGCAGCAGGTGCCCACAGACACATGATGGCCTAGTGAAAAACGAGCCAAGCATGTCGTCAAGCTGGAAATCCGTGCAGGGGCCAAACGGGCCTGCATGAGAACGGAATCCATGTTCACCCCCAAGAAAACGGTGCTTTGAGCCGGAGCAAGAACACTCTTCTCCGAGTTCAACCTCAAACCGAGAGACTGGATATGACTCAGAACGACGTCTCTGTGGTGGGCCACTAGCTCCCTGGATTGGGCTAAAATGAGCCAATCGTCCAGGTAATTTAGAACACGGATGCCCTGGAGCCGCAATGGGGCCAGAGCTGCATCCATGCACTTTGTGAATGTCCTTGGAGCTAGAGATAGGCCGAAGGGAAGGACCCTGTACTGGAACGCCCTTTCTCCAACGGCGAACCTGAGGAATTGCCTGTGTCGCTGTACAACCTGGATGTGAAAATAAGCATCCTTTAGGTCTATCGTCACGAACCAATCCCCTGGCCGAATCTGAGATATGATAGCTTTCAGCGTCAACATCTTGAATTTCCCTTTGTAAAGGGCGAAGTTCAGCCGGCGGAGGTCCAGTATGGGACGCAAACCGCCGCCCTTCTTCGGGACCAGGAAGTAACGGCTGTAAAAGCCCCGCTCGGTTTCCCCTGGAGTAATCTCCTCTATTGCTCCTTTGAGAAGGAGGGAAGAAATTTCCTGCTGCAGTACAGAAGCCTGAGCGGCGCTGTCTACTACAGTAGGAAACACCCCGTTGAAACAGGGGGGATTGCGGCAAAACTGAAGAGTGTAGCCGAACCGAATTGTGCGAAGAACCCAGGACGATACCCCTGGTAAGCGTTCCCACTCTGGAAGGAAATTCGGATCCTCGAGAGGCCTCGGGAGCGCGACAGGGGGAGACGAATGATTCCCTCTCAAAGACCGCGAGCCGCAATTTGAGGGTTTTGAGCAACAAATTTTCACAGAATTTGCATTTAGACGATCCTATAACTGCCTCACGCGCATGTGAAAAACCCAAACATTTAACGCACTTACTGTGTGGGTCGTCGTTAGCGATGTAACGAGCACATGGCGGAGTACAGCGTCTGTAATCCATGGCAGCTTCACCGTAAGGAGAAACAGAGTTCCGCTTGAACAGTCGCAGAAGCGCCGAGAATAATCCTAGATGTAATTGTAGCTCAGAAAAATCACGAGCGAAGGGCAAACGTGACCGCTTCGTTCTGAAGGCAGAGAAATCTGAGGAGCAGATGGCGCGCGCGCGAATACGTATGATGCGACGTAAGAGCGTCGGGGCGGAGCCATATTGCGCGGACGCCATCAGCCAATGAATTGGCGTGATTCTATAAGGCTTCAGACAATCGGCACATTCAGAGAATATCCCACTGCGCTTTCCGCAGCGTTGAGAGAACCTATGAAAGAGAACATAGAATCTATCTAGTCTTGCCAATGACAACCTATTATCCCGGGCATGTGCCCATGTGTATTGCTTTACATTCCCATTTAAACTCCTCCAGACGTCACATAAGTCATTTGTTTCGATCATCTGAATGAGTCGCTCACGAGAAAGCATATGTGGCTCTACATGATTCCGATCCATGTTACATTCTACACAGTTGGAAGTCTCCGCCTAAAAATAAATGCTCCTCGCTACTACATTTGTCCAACGTTTCACAAAGAGTATGTAAAAACACCATTCTTTCTGCTGGTAGAGTTGGAGCATATACACATATAAAAACAAAAGTGTGGTTCTCAAACTGGGCTCGAATCTTTAGCAATCTACCGTTCACAACCTCTTCAACCTCAATAGTAGAGGGAGTAAAACTATTAGCAAATAAAATAGCCACACCACTACTAAGTGAGGATTTGTGACTAAAATAAGAAAGACCTTTAAATTCTTTTGCCCATTCATCAGCATTTATTGTATCGCTATGTGTTTCTTGCAAAAATAATACATCAAGTTGTTTCTGATTCATAGTATTATGTATTTGTATCCGTTTTATGCATTCTCTTGCTCCATTCACATTTAAGGATGCAATGTGAATGTCACCCATTTGAAAGTTCTAAAAAAATAACCTCAAGCCATAAAGAAAAAAACAGCCAAGAAGGGCCAAAAAGTTAAGCCGATTTACTGCCATTAATTACTCAATTGTTGTTGGAGTTTTGTCACAAATTTTTTCAACCTATAGACTTCTTTATTTGTGAAACCTCCCTCAGCCATGAAAGCCCTGGTATTTTCCACAAAACGCTTTATATCTGGAAAATAATCAGCAACCTGTACTCCCCTCAAGTTTTTTGACAATTTTAAGAACTTCTTGATTTCCTCAGTATCATACTCTAGGCATGTCCACTCAGTCTGGGAACAACTAGAAGCACCAGAATCAGAGACGTCACTCTCATTACCAACATCGTCATCAGACTCTTTTTCATTTTCTGTTTTTCTTGCTTGTTTTGATTCAGAAACCTTGTCATTCTTTTTCCTCTTTAACGGTGTTTTAAAAAATGCCTGATCTAGATCCATCATTAAGTTATCCCTTACGTTGACACTCTCTGAAGGAGACTTTGATTCAGACACTACAGTAGTAACATGCAAAATATCCATGCTCTCATCAGCCTTGGGCTCACCTTTATCAATTACAGGGATAACTAAAGCATTCTCTTCAATATTCTCAGCTATGGCCTGATTCTCATGAGACTTTGCTTCAGTTAAACCACTAGTGGATGGTCTGGGATCAGTTTGGGTTAAATCAGGGACATTATCTGCTGTATTCCTGACTTGCACACCAGCTTCACCTGAGACACCTTGTGTATTTGTACCATTACTGTCCGGACAAGCACGCACTAAATGCCCAGTTTTGCCACAGCCAAAACACTTCATCACATCAGTGCTTACAAAGACAGTGTAATCAAAGTCATCAACTCTGAGTTTCAAATTCAGGTTGAGTTCAGTTCGATTATCCTTCAGGATCATGTAAGTAAATCTCCTAAAAGATACCACATGTTTAATCAGGTCTGATTTGCTACCAAGAACGATCTTCTTCATGGGGCTGACTATCTTTCCAAACTGTGACATTTCTTTTAACAGCATTTCGTCTTTTATGAACGGTGGAACGTTAGACAAAGTGACCTTTTTCGCGGGTGTAGAAAGGGGAAGCACTTGGGTAAACAAACCACTGATCACTACACCTCTTTCCACTACTTCGTTTGCTTTCTCAACAGAATTTAAAAACAAAACCATCGCATTATTCATCCTAGATGCCGCTAAAATACACTCATGGCCAACAACATTCCCATTCGCATAAACCATTCGCACTCACCACCAGACGAACCTCACACTCGCTCAACAGACGCTCACGCATGCGCAGAGAGAGAGAGAGAGAGAGAGAGAGAGAGAGAGAGAGAGAGAGAGAGAGAGAGAGAGAGAGAGAGAGAGAGAGAGAGAGAGAGAGAGAGAGAGAGAGAGAAAATTAACTGTGGTTTTATAATAGGCATATTGAACATTTGTACACTGTTAAAGGGATACTTCACCTCCTGGAAGATGAATGTGTATTTAATATTGGCCATTTAAATAGTAGAAATGTAAAATTGTTTTTGAAATTGAAGCATTCTAGACTGAGAAAAGGCAGAAAATGTATTTTTTACTCATGTGGCTGAAAGACAACAACTCCCAGAATGCACTTTCTTTGCTGCTCGTACGAGGCCACTCCCAAACCACGCCTATAGGTTACAGGCGGCAGAATCCGAAAAATGGATACAACTAGGCTTGCTTTCATACATCGTGAGTTATTTGATACATTTCCATTTGAAATGGTGCTAAATTGCGTTGTACCGGGATGTACTAGCCTAATGTATATAACACAACTTACACTTTCACATTAAAAATGTGATGCAAGGCAGGACCATGTCAACAGAGTAGCTTATAGCTCTGCATATGAACTGTTTTCCTCCTATTGAAATCACTATTTCTCTAAGCTAATACATTCTCTAGGCTAGTCCACTCTAGTAACACTAAAGGTTTATAAAAATAACCACAACCAATGTGAGTTATAACTTTTATTTTAAAAATTATTAATATTAACACTTTTACACAAAGTTCTGTGGATTCAGCGATCTCCTCCAGAAGTAAATAGCATCGCTGAGATTCGTGACAGCAATATAATAGCACTCTATATCTGTTTCCATCTGCGCACAGCGAGAGCACTGACACCGCCAGTACGCCCCAGCTCGAGTCTGGGCTCAGGTCTCGCTCCGGCCGGGCTCAGATGTTGCTCCGGCCGGGCTCAGGTCTCGCTCCGGCCCGGGCTCAGGTCTCGCTCCGGCCCGGCTCAGGTCTCGCTCCGGCCCGGGCTCAGGTCTCGCTCCGGCCCGGGCTCAGGTCTCGCTCCGGCCCGGGCTCAGGTCTCCCGTGACTGTTTATCGCTGTATTGCGCCTCGTACAGGTTGCCGCGAGCATCAGATTCTCGCAAAAGATCTTCGAAATCCCCTTCTGCCATTTCAACTTCAAAACTATCTTCCGCCATCGTGATTAGCCTACTATACAAATTTTCTACACAGAGCAAGAGGCAAGAGCCGGTTAGCTTAGCTTCTACAGAAAAATGGCTGACACTCTCTTTACATTCTGTGAGTGAGATCTCTCCCCATATGGGCGTGGTAAAAACATGCGGAACACTGGCTGTAGTCTTTTGCCTCTGGCACAAAAATCCTCCGATGACGCAAAATGACGATTTTTGCGTGATCGGAGGATTTTTTCCAGACTAAAAATTAATTTTTATCTCATATCAGGGGGATATGAGGGGGGGAAGCACGGTAATTCGGAAATACTACTGGTTTTCTACTAATACAAAGCTTAATGCTAAATCCTGAAGTAACCCTTTAAATGTCGCTGTAGATTTAGCAGCATAGTACTGTAAAAACCTACAGTACAATGCTGCATTTCTATATTACAGTAAAATACCGTAATTTACATTGCATTCTGGGTAATTTAGTTTGAGCGGGAACATTTTACAATATATTTTAGTGTTGCTGTAAGCTGGCTGTAATATGTCAGGCAATAATACAGGGTTGCTGTAAACAGAGTGCGCGCGCCGCCTGACTGACATCAGAGCACAACTGCAGGCGGCAGTTCACTCACTGGACGTGTTAGGACCTTATGATGAAAAATGTCTAAATGTTATCAAGGGATACTTTCCATAACATCCGATCCAAGCCTGTCAGTGGTAAAAACAAGCACTTACGTTACAAGATTGTGCTCAAGCTCCTAAAAAGATTTGCAGTCCGTTTCCCGGATGACGTAACTTATGCAGCGGTCGCAGTCAATACTGGAACAATTTGAATAAAGTCGTTTAGACATAAAAACCTGTGAAAACAAGCCTTTAAAATACTTAACTTTTGCAAATGGGTGATTTGGGCTTAGAGAGATTAGCTATTGGTACCAGTTTAGCCTTTTACTTCATTTATGTTTAGGTGGGAGACCTATTTCTGTAGTATTGTGATTTGTTATAACAAATAATGATTATTATAATAACTTAAAATATGAATAAAGGTGTACATTGTTCAAAAAACCTTTATCAGAGTTAATAGTGATCTATTAGACAACAAAAATGCATGTAAAATGCATGCCAAAGAAGTTAGAATATTTAGAGAGGTCAAGCAGAAGCTTATTTTGTATTAAACTAGCCGTAGGCCTATTGTTGGAGTGTATGATATTATGTCCTCAATAGCACATAAAATGTATTTTTGATTTCTTACATCTCTACAGAGTGAGCCAATTTATATTTGCAGCCTGGGAATGACTTTTCTGTAAGTATTAACCATTTTACTACAATGTTTTTAACTTGGTTTTAAAATCTAAAAATAAAATAAAAATAATTCTTGTTATTTCTACAGAATTTACTTTCACAATTTCTCTCTTACACTGTCTGCTTATCTTTATTGGTGCTGTGGCTAACAGGTTGTGTCATACGTGTCTTTGTGTGTCATGTCTTTTTCAGTCCAATCTTCGCCTGGTTCCAGTAGCCCCTCAAAGTCCTCCCGGTCAAGATTTAAAGTATGTCCAGCTACAGCTGCAAGTCATGCAGTTTCTTGTTATTTTAGTTGTCAGTCACTTTTAATTATTTGACCTAACCGAATCATCAAGTTCCCTTTATATTGTAGACTATATTTTTTTATAATTTACAACTGGGCTCACTTAAAGGGTTAGTTCACCCAAAAATCAATATTACCCCATGATTCACTCACCCTCAAGTCATCCTAGGTGTATATGACATTCTACTTTCAGACGAATACAATCAGAGTTATATTAAAAAATGTCCTTGCTCTTCCAAGCTATATAACGGCAGTGAATGGTTGTTTCTGTTTTGAAAGTCCATAAAAGTGCAGCTATTCATCATTAAAGTGCTCCACACGACTCCGGGGGGTTAATAAAGTCAATAGCTACCGTCAACTGTTCAATTGCTGACATTCTTCAAAAAATTATCTTTTGTGTTCAACAGAAGAAAGAAATTCATACAGGTTTTGAACAACTTGAGGTAGAGGAAATATTGACAATTTTCATTTTTGGGTGAACTATTCTTTAAAGGTGCATTGTGTAATGTCCGCCAAAAAATCTAATTCATACTCTACATTCCATACCAGAAAGTGAGTTGGTCTACTCTAGAGCAGGGGTTCTCAACTCCAGTCCTCGCGACCCACTGCTCTGCATATTGTGTATGTCTCCCTTATTTAACACACCTGATTCAGATCCTCAGCTCGTTAGGATAGACTCCCGTTAGGATCCCGTTATAGAAAAAAAAATATTATGTGTGGGTAGTACGTTAGGGGGAAAAATGTCACCGCAATAAGGCCATTTAACACACACTAAATAGTTGTCCACAAGACTTTTGAGTTACTATTTTTGTAGGCTAGAATTTTTACTTCAAAATGAAGTGAAAATCATTCTGACCACTCTTTCACAAACATCAATATAACGATTTAAATTTCTTACCTCAGTTTTTCTGTCAGCACTGCTGTATGCGTATGCATATATCCATGAATATTAATGTGATTTACATCAGGGGAGACTAAAGACACTCCCCCAATGGCTAATGGCCCATCAAGGTACTGTGAGGCAGTCTGAACTAAGAATGATTCACTGATGAATAAAAAGTTAAAAAGAACAGCATTTATTCAAAATAGAAATCTTTCCTAAGAACGTAAAGACTTAAAGTCATTCCTAATACTTAACACATCCTTTAAAAAAAAAAACATAAAGACCAAACTTATTTTTTTTTTATAAAAAAAAAAAATTATTCAAAGAATCCTAAAAAAACTATCACAGGTTAAAAAAAATTAAGCAGCACAACTGTTTCCAACATTGATTTAAAAAAATCATATCAGAATGATTTCTGAAGGCTGATGGTGAGTTAGGTAGCAGTACATCTCACTGATGCTGACATCTGTCCATTTATATTTGCAGCCTTTTGCAGTTGCCTTGGCAGCCTGGGCATTGGTGTTGTGGCACAGAGTTGACAGCACTTTCTGAAAAAAATAGTTTGAATAGACTCATGGGCGAATGCGAGTCTACAGAGCTCAGTTGCGGCCCAGTTTACCGTGCAGGAAGGAATCGCAGTGTCTGTGGAACCATGTCAACATCGGTCTCTGTTTTCCATGGCAGAGTGACTGCCTGTTTCTCGTCTGATTGTTTGCCTTGGCTCTCTTCGGAACTGCTTGGACATGTTCATTGTCACATCTGTTATAAAAAAGAAGAAAGAAAAAGTGTGAGCATGCTGATAACACAATCAAAGAAACTGTATTATTATCATTATCAATCACTAATTGCCATGGATAAAAAAAAATATGTTTTTTGCAATTTCACACAAGAATATGAACTTTTACATTATGACGATGTAAACACAATTAGGCTACATTACATCTGTAAAATATTACGTCTATGCACTTACTCAGTATGATTCTCGATCGCACTGAGAACTGAACAACACCTGCTGGAGAAGGAGAGCATGATGCTGCCACATTCCTAAACAACAAAACAAAAAAACTGTTAGCACATTATCAAAAGTAAACTGATGGACAATTAATGGGTATGGATGCACAATGTATGTGTATATCTGTTGATGGACGGAGAAACATCTATTGATGGGCCGTGGGCCGTAGACCCACGGCCGCGAGTATCTGTTTATGGCCCATATAGACCGCAAGCATTTACTGATACACTCAATGAATGGATCGTTCGCGAACGACACATCACTACATTATAAACATTTACACATCTATTCACAAACATATGTGCATAAGGCAGTATTTACGCATGATAAGTAGTGTCATAGACTAACCAAAACTGAATATTTATATATAAAAAATATATTGTATTTAGACAGTATCACATATTTTACCGGAGGCTGAAACGTATTTCTCTCAATCACATTATTTAACCTAAGCAGTTATTCGCAAACAAAATGCATTACACACAAGCCAGTATTTACGCATGATAAGTAGTGTCATAGACTAACCAAAACTGAACATGTATATATAAAAAATATATTGTATTTAGACAGTATTAGATATTTTACCGGAGGCTGAAATATATTTCACTATATCATTATAACCTAAGCAGTTATTCGCAAACAAAATGCTGTGACGATCTGCAGTTGTAGTGCCCTCGAGAGCCTCTGGAGGGCACTCTCTCATTGTGTTATGTTTTCCCCATGGACCCATTGTTTGATTATGTTCAGCTGTGTTTCATTATTGGTTATTGAGCTCCTGATTTAAACCGGTGTTTCTCCTTTGTCCTTTGCGAAGTCTTGTGACACTGTAAGCGTGCATCTCTGAGCATTATTCCTTGTTTTAGTATTCCGTTTTTCCCTGGACTCTTGATCTTTGCCTGTTATCTGGACTGTCTGAACCTGTGCTGCCTGCCTCGACCTACGCCTGTTTGTACCACGATTTACTGGATTGCCCTTGTTTCTTTGTATGCCTGATTATTTAATAAAGTTCTGCGTATGGATCCGACCGCCTCTGCCCGTACGTTACAGAAGACTTCGCCAAACATGGATCCAGCAGACTTTCAGCATCTATCCACCGTGGTCAAGACCCGAGCTTCCATGCTAGCCTCTCATCATTCTCAGCTGGCGAGACTAACTTCTCTCCTCGAGGAACTAGCAAACTCCGTGCAATCCTGGTCTCCGCAGAGCTCAAGCACAGCCGCTAATCTAGCCCAAGGCCCCGCTGCACCTGTTCCACCACAAACCAGTGTGAGTACCGCATCTAACTATTCCAGTCAGTCATTTCCTGAAAAGTTTGATGGCTCACCTGTGGCGTGTGAAGGATTTCTTCAGCAGTGCAGCTTGTACATGAATCATCATCCCCAGTTTTACACGCCGGATAACGACCGCGTTTCCCTCATCTGCTCACTGCTCACTGGAAAGGCTCTAGAGTGGGCAGGCGCGCTCTGGGAACCAGGTCGGATGTCGTTCCCTTCTTATGACGTGTTTATGGCCCTATTCAGAGAGGCTTTTGAACTCCCCGCAGGAGAGGAGGATCCCGAGGAACTGCTCTTGTCCCTGCGTCGGGGAGGTTTGTTTGCGGCTGATTTCTCTCACTCATTCCGCACGCCGCTAAAGCCTCATCTTAACAAACTGTTCGATCCTCCCTTGATGACCGTCAGAGGGGCTTTCAAGTTTATCGTTCCTGCCAAACCCACTCATCGTATCGGACCCCTCGAGCCCGTATTCCGCACTGGTTTTGTTGAATTTGCTAATCCAGATACAGCGGAGGTTTCGCCGGCCGAACTGGAGTTTGAGCACGTGCCAGCCGACTCTAAAGAATCGAATCCCGAGTCAAGTGAATCTAGCCCTGAGTCAAGCTCCATGTCAAGTGAATCTAGCCCTGAGTCAAGCTCCAAGTCAAGTGAATCTAGCCTTGAGTCAAGTTCCAAGTCAAGTGAATCTAGCCCGAATCAAGTCCCGAGTCAAGTGCCGAGCCGAGTGAATCAAGTGAGTCATGTGCCGAGTCAAGTGCAGAATCAAGTGAGTCTACCGAGTCAAGTGAGTCTACCGAGTCAAGTGAGTCTACCTTGTCAAGTGAGTCTACCGAGTCTACCGAGTCTACCGAGTCAAGTGAGTCTACCGAGTCAAGTGAGTCTACCGAGTCAAGTGAGTCTACCGAGTCAAGTGCCGAGCCGAGTGAATCAAGTGAGTCAAGTGCCGAGTCAAGTGCCGAGTCAAGTGCCGAGTCAAGTGCCGAGTCAAGTGCCGAGTCAAGTGCCGAGTCAAGTGAGTCAAGTGCCGAATCAAGTCCCGAGTCGAGTGAATCAAGTGCCAAGTCGAGTGAATCCAGTCAGTCATGTGCCGAGTCAAGTGTCAAATCGAGTGAACCAAATGAGTCTAGCCAAGTGAGTGCATCCAGTCAAATCAGTGAATCAAGTCAAGTGAGACGCCGTCGCAGGAGGAAAAGGAGGATTCGTTCGGTTCGCCAGGCTCCGGTGAGCGTACCCAGACTCCTTGCCCTGCCGGCCCCGCCTCTGCGCCTCGCCCTGCCGGCCCCGCCTCTGCGCCTCGCCCTGCCGGCCCCGCCTCTGCGCCTCGCCCTCCCGGCCCCGCATCTGCGCCTTGCCTGCGCCCTTCAAGCTCCAGGAGGCCTTTCCTGAACCCGTGTACCACCCGGAGGTTCCTCCCGTGGATTTCCCCAAGTATTTTTGGGGGGGGGGGGGGGGGGGGGGGGCAGTAGGTACTCTGCGGGTGCCATGGAGGCGATGATGACATGGACCGCGTCTGAGTCTGCTCCGCCTTTGTCTCCATCTGAGTCTGCTCCGTCCTGGTACCCTGTCAAGTGTGTTCAACCCTGGTCTTCTGTCAAGTGTGTTCAACCCTGGTCTTCTGTCAAGTGTGTTCAACCCTGGTCTCCTGTCAAGTGTGTTCCACCCTGGTTGTCTTCAACGCGTGCTTCCCTGTGGTCTCTTGCCCCGCTATGGTCTCTTGCCCCGCTGTGGTCTCCAGGCCCGAGGCCTCTCCATGTGCCTGGCCTCCTGCCTCTCCACGGGCCTGGCCCTCCATCCCAGCCCCCGTTGACCTCCCCCCGGAGCTCTTAGGAGCGCCTGGAAGCCGCTCCTTAGAGGGGGGTTATGTGACGATCTGCAGTTGTAGTGCCCTCGAGAGCCTCTGGAGGGCACTCTCTCATTGTGTTATGTTTTTCCCATGGACTCATTGTTTGATTATGTTCAGCTGTGTTTCATTATTGGTTATTGAGCTCCTGATTTAAACCTGTGTTTCTCCTTTGTCCTTTGCGAAGTCTTGTTACACTGTAAGCGTGCATCTCTGAGCATTATTCCTTGTTTTAGTATTCCGTTTTTCCCTGGACTCTTGATCTTTGCCTGTTATCTGGACTGTCTGAACCTGTGCTGCCTGCCTCGACCTACGCCTGTTTGTACCACGATTTACTGGATTGCCCTTGTTTCTTTGTATGCCTGATTATTTAATAAAGTTCTGCGTATGGATCCGACCGTCTCTGCCCGTACGTTACAAATGCATTACACATAAGGCAGTATTTCCGCATGATAAGTAGTGTCATAGACTAACCAAAACTGAACATGTATATATAAAAATATATTGTATTTAGACAGTATCACATATTTTACCGGAGGCTGAAACATATTTCACTAAATCATTATATAACCTAAGCAGTTATTCGCAAACAAAATACATACGCATAATACAGTATTTTAGCATGATAATCAGTGTCATAAACTAATCTCAAAACTGAGGGAAATATATGTAGTAGGCTAATATCACATTTGAAAAGTTTATACGAGCATATAGGCCTACACGAATGTTAGGGATATTGTGAGGTAATATTTCCTATGTCAAAAGCTAGCCAAAACTAGGCAAAATATTGCCTGAAAATTAATTTCAGCTCTATGATCAGAAAAGGAATTATATAACACTAAACAACTTACTCCGAACTTGTATCCTCGGCGGGGTCAATTCGTTCTTCAAAATGCAGCCGTTTGTCGTCCGAGTTTCAAATTCCTCTGAGGAAAAGGTGAATTCTTCCCCGCTGTCCAGAATCATCTGAAGAAGTAGCGTACCATCCTCAAAACGCGATTAACTATCAGTGAATCTGATGAAGAAACTTCGTGTTGTTATGGCATTGGTCGGGGGCGTGTGCGATGCATAACGTTATATCGCCTATTTACCATGTGAAAAGCTCTGGGGGCGTGGCGGCCTCAGCTAATTGAAGATAATGAAGGGAGAACGAAAAACTGTACCTCTCCTTGGTTTCAAACGGATTACATAAACAGGATTTAAAAAAATTAAAAGTCATTTAAAAGAAGAGAATTTCAGCTTCATAAAGATAAATCTCTCGTATCTCTGTGACAAGTATTGACCGAGTTACAGGTCATTTTTCGGACGCGTTTCAGAATGGACCTCACTGACAGAGAGAAGGCAAAACGCGCATCATGTTTATTTTTCTTTATTTGACGAAAAGCACAACACTTTGTTTTTATTGTGAGTACCCACAAAAAAATAGACACTTAACAGGATCTAATTATGTACAACACTTATATGTAAGATCAAAATCAACAGAGTAATTTGATTCTCTTTTGCACTGATAAGGAAAAAATCGAGCTTGTCGTAGTTGATTATACATGGTTGATTTAATACTTAACTTGAGATTTGTGACTATTAGGCTGTTATTATAGGAAGTTGGCTTATAGCGTGCTGTGTTCACGGAACAATGCAGACCAAGGCTATAACTGTAACATGATATCTTCAGTAGCCGAATATGATTGGGCAATAGGCTAATTGTAGTTAGGATATTGAAATCGCTGTGAAACTGTTGTAGCTGGTGTTGCCACCCGTCCCGGTTTTTCCGGGATTGTTCTTCTTTTTAACAACCTGTCCCGGGAAAATTTATGAACTCTCCCGGGACACTGAATGTCCCGGTTTTCGAAAGTCTACGTGAATATGTATGTTCAAACAGCGCACACGGCAGAGAGGTAGAGAGCGCGAGACCTTGCATGCGTGTGCTAGTGTGTCTCATGAAGCGCATGTAAGCACGATTGACATCAGGTTCAAGTACGCCCACAAGCTGTGTGAGTTATTCGTGTATTGCAGTTTGTATCACACCATGGCACAACACACACTATAGGAGCAAAACGGTTAAATCTAGGATTTTTTTGTCCTCATGTTTGTGGTCTATCACATTTTGAAAATCTTATAAGATGTAAAAAATATTTTGGTGTGTACCCAGCTTGACCATGTTGTGCTAAAATGTGTTCAAAAGGAAAATTAGGTAATTGTTCAATAACATTTGTTTGTTTTAAAAATAAAAACATTTATAAAAATGTGTTTTCCTACCTGGAAGATCCCTATGAGATTGTCTTTGAAATTGTCGTGGTTCCTGTGAGTCTGAACGTCTAAGTCTAATGTCTCATAATGAAGCCTGTAATCAAATAAATCAAATAAATACTGATTTTCCAGGCAAAAAAATCACAAGATAAATAACAATTCGCTGTGAATACTCTGATAAATATTTGATTTAAACATGTTTCATGATTGGTATTCACTAATACAACTTTTAAACACAGTCAACGTGTGACAAAAAAATAGAAACTCATGAAATACCTTTTATTAGATGATGGTGTTTTCTCACTGAAGTCTGGTGGATCACCTATAGACCGATCACTCTTCAGAGACACAGAGCTGGACACATGTGAGCCTGATCTTACACTGATGACACAAAGAACAGAGAGAGAGAGAAAACACTTTAGTAAAGGAGGATCAACTGTTTCTGAAACACATGTGTGTCTTTATCTAATCCTCCTCCACAGAAACACACACACACACACACACACACACACACACCCCACACACACACACACACACACACACACACACACACACACACACACACACACACACACACACACACACACACACACACACACACACACACAATTAACAGTTTTATAGTTAACCATCATTTTATTTACTGTCTCACATTAGTTTAACAATTTATTTAATATGAGTGATATTAAATATGTTGAGGATTTAAAAGATACTTGACCAAAATTTAAAGGAGAACTCCGGGCAATTTTTTTAAATTAATCTTGATCGTTATACCTTTGTGAGTACTGTCTATAGAAAAAAAAAAACACGAACGGAGCTGTTCCTGCAAATGCCCAGAGCTCCCACTCAGCTAAAACGGCAGTTATGGGGGCATGTACATAAAGAGTGTCTTTGTGCCTCTTAACAGACACAGAATGCAATTAAAATGTCTGTCTAACGTGAACAGGGCCCTTACATGTGAACAAGATTGCGTTTAGCAACTTAGCCATTGTTTAAATTCACCTAAATAGTGTTTTAGACGGCTAACTGTAGTCTCGCGCTGAAGTCCCGTGGGAACTCAGTTGTAGCCAAAGGTAAATATCAGTGTGTAGGTGGGAGGAGCGTAGTGTGTGAAGAGTGAGGATCAGAGTTGCTCACAAGTGAAGAAGAAATGGTTCGCGTTTGTGCCATTCCGAATTGTGGCAACAGAATGCAAAAAATACAAGAACTTATTTTCTGTCACGGTCGGGTGAAGCAGACAAGGCAGTAGGATCCATTTGCAGTATTGTTTAATATACAAACTCAGATACACACACGAAAAAAGACTGCACGACACACACCGACTTAAATACAAGGGTAGACAAGCTAAACAAGATAACAAGAGGGTGTGGCTAATGGGAAACACCTGGGAACACTAATAACATGACAGATAGCTGTAACACATGAAACAAGACAAAAACATAGACTAAACCCATGACATTTTCATTGTCTTCCTTTCCATGACCTTGAGATTCTGCAGTTGTGGCTAGTTGTACTTCAACTTGATGTGCAAACTCCCATACAAGTACTATGCGCTAAAGATTACCGCATTTGCAGCGAACACTTTGACAAGGATGACTACACAGACAGAACACAGCGGGCCGGTTGAAGAAAAAAGCGATTCCGTGGACGAAGACAGGCGCAACCACTGTGGAGGTAATGTAAACTTTATTTATCCTTCCATTTGGGCGCTGTGTTGTGTCACTAAGCTTCTCCTACCTGCACACTGCTATTTACCTTTGGCTACAACTGAGTTCCCATGGGACTTCAGCGCGAGACTACAGCTAGCCGTCTAAAACACTATTTAGGTGAATTTAAACAATGGCTAAGTTGCTAAACGCATCTTGTTGTCATGTAAGGGCCCTGTTCACGTTGGACAGACATTTAAATTGTATTTTGTGTCTGTTAAGACACAAAAGACACTCTTTATGTATATGCCCCCATAACTGCCGTTTTAGCTGAGTGGGAGCTCTGGGCATTTGCGGGAACAGCTCTGTGTTGCAAGCACCAATCCGGTTCGTTTTTTTTTTTTATAGACAGTACTCACAAAGGTGTAACGATCCAGATTAACTTAAAAATTGCCCGGAGTTCTCCTTTAAGATAACTTTTTAAGTTTTTGTTTATTGGCAGAAAAAAGAGCAGAAATGTCTGTGTGACACAGTGTTGTTATCCAATTTAAATTAAATTAAGTGTATAGTTGTTTACTAATGTCTGCCAATTATTTTATGATCTAAAAACTAAAGTCATTTATTTGGATTAAATCAGCGTCTAGAAGGTTATTAACAAAGTATTAACTGTGATATTTTCTATAGAGCAAACAGGGATTTATAGACAATGTCAGGTTAATTTAAGATGTTAAAAATGTAAGTTTTACACACCGACTTAAATACAAGGGTAGACAAGCTAAACAAGATAACAAGAGGGTGTGGCTAATGGGAAACACCTGGGAACACTAATAACATGACAGATAGCTGTAACACATGAAACAAGACAAAAACATAGACTAAACCCATGACATTTTCATTGTCTTCCTTTCCATGACCTTGAGATTCTGCAGTTGTGGCTAGTTGTACTTCAACTTGATGTGCAAACTCCCATACAAGTACTATGCGCTAAAGATTACCGCATTTGCAGCGAACACTTTGACAAGGATGACTACACAGACAGAACACAGCGGGGCCGGTTGAAGAAAAAAGCGATTCCGTGGACGAAGACAGGCGCAACCACTGTGGAGGTAATGTAAACTTTATTTATCCTTCCATTTGGGCGCTGTGTTGTGTCACTAAGCTTCTCCTACCTGCACACTGCTATTTACCTTTGGCTACAACTGAGTTCCCATGGGACTTCAGCGCGAGACTACAGCTAGCCGTCTAAAACACTATTTAGGTGAATTTAAACAATGGCTAAGTTGCTAAACGCATCTTGTTGTCATGTAAGGGCCCTGTTCACGTTGGACAGACATTTAAATTGTATTTTGTGTCTGTTAAGACACAAAAGACACTCTTTATGTATATGCCCCCATAACTGCCGTTTTAGCTGAGTGGGAGCTCTGGGCATTTGCGGGAACAGCTCTGTGTTGCAAGCACCAATCCGGTTCGTTTTTTTTTTATAGACAGTACTCACAAAGGTGTAACGATCCAGATTAACTTAAAAATTGCCCGGAGTTCTCCTTTAAGATAACTTTTTAAGTTTTTGTTTATTGGCAGAAAAAAGAGCAGAAATGTCTGTGTGACACAGTGTTGTTATCCAATTTAAATTAAATTAAGTGTATAGTTGTTTACTAATGTCTGCCAATTATTTTATGATCTAAAAACTAAAGTCATTTATTTGGATTAAATCAGCGTCTAGAAGGTTATTAACAAAGTATTAACTGTGATATTTTCTATAGAGCAAACAGGGATTTATAGACAATGTCAGAGTTAATTTAAGATGTTAAAAATGTAAGTTTTACAAAACATTTGCAAATATAAAACAATGCTTAAAGTTGTTATTGAAAGGGAAACACAAAGTCCAGTGGAGTGTAAACTGAGAGTGTGAAAACAGACGCAGTCTTACCTGTGTTTCTCTGAGAGACTCATCTGAGAGAGAGAGTCCTTTCCTCTTTCCTCTGACATACTGCAGCTAAACTGACCCTGAAAACTGATCAGCACTGCTTTCTGAAAACACTCAATCCTTCAGCATCACCTGCAGATCACAACATTTACACACATCAACAACATCTTATTTAAGACAATCATGAAGAATAAAGAGTTATCAACAACAGCAACAGCAAATACAATCTATAAAATAAAGTGAGTTACAAACAAATTTATTGCCATGTAAAATAACTAAATTGTCTTAATCATTTCTGATCGTGTTAATGAGTTTAACAAACTCATGGATCTTTGTGTTTTGAGTCTCATCTCCCATTCCCTCTAAAAGGCAGTTGCGCTCATGGTGGATTAACTATTTACATTTTGGAATTTGCAAGAGGGAAGACTGAAAGATTCTCAAGCGAGGAAACGGATCTGCTTATGCGTGAGGTTAAAGCTGTGTGTGTGTGTGTGTGTGTGTTGTGTGTGTGTGTGTGTGTGTGTGTGTGTGTGTGTGTGTGTGTGTGTGTGTGTGTGTGTGTGTGTGTGTGTGTGTGTGTGTGTGTGTGTGTGTGTGTGTGTGTGTGTGTGTGAGGTTAAAGCTCAAGCAGACCATCTATGGGAAATGCCGGATTCACCATATATTTATGTACACCTTAATAATCTTTTACATTGTAATCCTTTTGTTTTTAATATTTGGCTGGTTTGTCTGCTGCTGCACGTCCCTGTGTGTGTGTGTGTGTGTGTGTGTGTGTGTGTGTGTGTGTGTGTGTGTGTGTGTGTGTGTGTGTGTGTGTGTGTGTGTGTGTGTGTGTGTGTGTGTGTGTGTATGTGTGTGTGTGTTTTGTGTGTGTGTGTGTGTGTGTGTGTGTGTGTGTGTGTGTAATAAGCAGAGTGTTTGTGTAATAAGCAGTGTGTGTGTGTGTGTGTGTGTGTGTGTGTAATAAGCTGTGTGTGTTTGTGTGTGTGTGTGTAATAAGCAGAGTGTGTGTGTAATAAGCAGAGTGTGGGGGAAATAAGTAGAGTGTGTGTGTGTAATAAGCAGTGTGTGTGTAATAAGCAGAGTGTGTGTGTGTGTGTGTGTGTGTGTGTGTAATAAGCAGAGTGTTTGTGTAATAAGCAGTGTGTGTGTGTGTGTGTGTGTGTGTGTGTGTGTGTGTGTGTGTTGTGTGTGTGTGTGTGTGTGTGTGTGTGTGTGTGTGTGTGTGTGTGTGTGTGTGTGTAATAAGCAGAGTGTGTGTGTAATAAGCA
Organism: Chrosomus eos; assembly: GCA_036326025.1. Taxonomy (NCBI): domain Eukaryota; kingdom Metazoa; phylum Chordata; class Actinopteri; order Cypriniformes; family Leuciscidae; genus Chrosomus; species Chrosomus eos. The sequence goes on from JAZAVI010000039.1 coordinate 347,850, forward strand.
GTCTGTGTGTGCGTGTGTGTGTGTAATAATTGTACCCTGGACACATTTTTGATGGTCAATGGATCAGCCTATTTCAGTTCCTCAAAATAGCAACGTGCCAACAATGCTCCTGAACACACACCTGGTAAAAAAATCACAAATTCAATGAAAAATGAATGTAGAGCTGAAACTAGCAAAACACCCTTACGTCGCGCTGGTGCTGCATTTGGTGGGGTGTATGATAGGGCCTATCTGATTTATATATATAAATCTCCAATGAACTATTACTCCATTTACTTCTAGAACCAAAAGCCGTTCCAAGAGTACATGTATCTGCATAGTATTAAAGGCAGGTATAAGTTCAAAGTTCAAAATTTATTTAGCCTTTTCAACAATACAGTTGATTGGAGTTTGTCTTGGTATGCTCTCCCAAACAATTAATTAAAAAGAACAGTCCAACTAGTTCATAAAACATGAGACTAAATTCAGACATACAACAATCCACGTTAGGCCATGTTTAAAAAACGTATGGCTTGGAGATCGTATGGCTATCTCTGAAGCGTGATGTCCTGCTGATAATGCTTCTGTACCTCTTGCCTGATGGCAAAAGAGTGAACAGATAGTATGCTGGATGATGGGGGTCGGAGGTGATGTATCTTGCCTTCCTAATTATTCTGGTGTTGTAGTGTGATGCTATGGTAGGCAGACTGCAGCCAGTGATCTTAGAGGCCCTTAAGAGGCCTTGATCTTAAGAGGCCCTTAGAGGCTTATCCTGACTGGTCGATAATTGATAAAAAGATCACGCACATTAGCCTTTGCTTGTTGTAAATGACTAGCAATTGTATAAACCATAGTGAGCGTGGCGTCCTCTGTCCCTCTCTGTGGCTTATATGCAAATTGACATACATCTAGTTGCTCTGATGTTTAAGATGATAACTAATGACACTTTCCAAACATTTAGCGAGTATATTGAAAGTCCTCTAGATTTTTATCTCCCACTTTGTTAGAAGGGGTCGTATAAGTGATAACTTCCACGTAATTGAACAATACGCTTCAATTCAATGAAGCTCCTTCCCCTGAAGCAAATCAGTGAACAAATCAAGAATCCTCACACCCATTTCTTCAAACGTATTCCTATTGTCAGCTACATCATATCATTTAAAATCAATTTGTGCCGTTTGTTTCATAGCTCTTAATTCCTTTCTTTTCATCTTAAAACCCTCATAATTTTCACAAAAGCCAAATTCTTTACATCAGGACGTTTCTTAAAATCTTTACAGAGGCGCGGCTTTAAACACTTTAGTGTCAATAGTCTCTTCACAAAATTGAATAAGTACTAATACAGTCCTGTTATAATACAATCCGAAATTGTTTAAACCCAATTTGTCCTTTCCTCTATTGCAATTTAATATAATTTTACAATCATATTTACCCAATCTATAATAATTGTTGAATCGTTTATCATGTAATCATTTCTTCAAGTTCAAAATGGTGGTTGCTTTAAATCTTTAGAGAGGCGTGGCTTTACACACTTTAGTGTCAATAGTCTCTTCACAAAATTGAATAAGTACTAATACAGTCCTGTTATAATACAATCCGAAATTGTTTAAACCGAATTTGTCCTTTTCTCTATTGCAATTTAATATAATTTTACAATCATATTTACCCAATCTATAATAATTGTTGAATCGTTTGTCATGTAATCATTTCTTCAAGTTCAAAATGGTGGTTGATTTCATTACTTTCAAATGATCCTAAAATAACTGATTGAGTAAAAGTAACCAGAATTATAATGGTCATACTGTATAACTACTAATCATAATTGCTATATATGAACTGAAATATTGAATAATATCAGATTGTTGTTGATTGACGTTAGGCTTCATCTGTCTGTCTACTGTAAATGTCTGGTTCAAAAATACTTTCGATTTCACACACACCTAAAACGTAAGAGGAAATGGGAGAAAACTTTCAGAAACATATTCGTTTTCAATAACCCTTTCTCAATAAAACGTTTGGTTTAGGTATTTCTGTTGATGTGTTTTTACTTTCCCAAAATAATTAAACATCGATATTGTTTATTTTCTTTAGACAATATATAATACTATTTCACTCAATATTACCCTATGAAATAAATTCTGCTACACATTTGCTGCTGGTAATAATGCCGTAAATGAGTCCTACCAGTCACGATATTCCCTACTCTGACTTCTCTTAAAATATAACATTTTTATCAAGGTAAAATCTACATAGTTCCCAATGAAAGTATTGTTCAGCATAAAATATTTTGAAGATTAGCTGTCGATTCATTAAACGATAAGCTATTTCCTCACACAAGCGGTTTATTCAGTCGAGGCCTCTTCTCCATTGTTATCCATTAATAAACGGGATCTGGTCTCCTTTCCTGCGTACAGACACAGCATTAGCATTAGCCGTTACGTTTTCTAGGCTAAAGTGAAAGTGAAAGTGACACGTGAAGCGCTAACACACTATGCAACACACAGTCAGCTATATAATGTTCGGTAGTGTTGCATGTGATATGTGTAAAACATCAGTAAATGAGCTATTACTCTGCTATTAAGACTGTTGTTAATGTGTGTCATGGTTGAAAGCATTCCTTTCGTAGCTAAGACTATGAAGAATGTTTTTGTTTTTGAAGAAGAAGAAATGTAAAAACAAACAATTCAAATACAATACAATAGATTTCAAATGCTAGGTGAGGTTTAAACAGTATTATAGGAATACTTTAAAAAGTGTACATGCTTGTAAAATTCTAATAGCTTTTTTTTCTTCTAGGGCAATATTACATATAATGCTTCACTTATTTTTTTCCCTGACAAAGTGAATTTATGTGTGTGAAATTTAGCCATCAAAACATTTGTTTTTATAAAATGAGTGTGGGGTTGTTTATCTTTGGAGTTCACAATAATACCTAGTAGAACATCGTTCCACAGTAATGTAACATGTTTCCAACATTTCCAACACTGAAATCAAGTACATTTTGAAAAAAAAAAAAAAAGACACACAAGGGCAGTGCCAAAATAAATGATAAATGAGCCGTTGTCTCTGGCTTCTGCTTACAAATAATACAACTTTCATAAATATCTTTTTTTAAACGTGGTTAAATAATGTTTAGCAGTTCTCTGAAGGAGTTTAAATGATACTTATTTAACCTTTAACTCCAATTTGCAATAACATTTGGTCTCGAAACAACATCCTTCTGGAAAAGGGCTGTTGATCTGTTATAACACTTTATTTTACGGTGTCCGTGATACAGAGTAATTACTTAATTAATTACTTAGTAGTAGACATTGTAATAACATGTAACAAAATGTAATTAACATCTAAGTTATGGAACAGCCTGTACTTACAGATTGTAATTACACACATGTAATAGGCAGCTACTGTTACACATATGTAACAGGCCGAGTCGGTTACATACGTGTTACTGACTTGGTACAATGTAAGTATGTAAGAAAGTACTTTGTACTACACAATGTAACAACAAGTATTTAAATATGTTACTAAGGTGTGAAAAAAACCTGCAGTTCCACATGGTCATTTTGTACCTTCTAAAATAGTGTATCAAGATTGTACTTAAGTGTACTTCATGTGTATAAGGTATGTAGATACACATAGTACACTTAAGTACAATCTTGATACACTTTATTTTACTTCATTACTTTTCACTTCATTTACTTTTACTACTTTAGCTTATCCCTGTGTAATATTATGTAATTGCAATGTAAATAGGAAGCTACCGCATGCATTTATGCTGTGAACGAGGGAGTTAGGCCTAATTCAAACTAAAGTACATATGGATAAGGTATGTAGATACATAAGAAGTACACTTAAGTACAATCTTGATACACTTTATTTTATGTAGCTTATACCTGTGTAATATTCTGTAAATTGAATATAATTAAGAAGCTACTGCATGTATTTAAGCTGTGAACTAGAGGGTTAATTCAGATGGATAAGGTATGTAGATACACATGAAGTGCACTTAAGTACAACCTTTACTTGTTACTTACTTATTTTATAAGATACAAAATGACCATGTGTAACTGCAGGCTTTTTACCTTAGTAACATATTTAAGTACTTGTTACATTGTACCAAGTCAGTAACACGTATGTAACCGACTCGACCTGTTACATATGTGTAAAAGTAGCTGCCTATTACATGAGTGTAATTACAATCTGTAAGTACAGGCTGTTCCATAACTTAGTTACATGTTAATTCCATTTTGTTACATATTATTACAATGTTTACTACTAAGTAATTAATTAAGTAATTACTCTGTATCACGGACACCGTAAAATAAAGTGTTACCGAAATACTTTACCTATAGGAAGTGATTTTGCCAGTGGTGGGAATTGCTGGTATTTAATGCAGACTAGACAAAATATGGAGGAGAATAATATTCAAAATAGAGACTGGATAACAAGTTGTCTAATCCACTTAATTTGATATGTATTATTTAACGTAGCGAAGTTCAGGAAATTGAGACCACCATTTTCATTAAGTTCATTAAGAGTTCATTAAGACTGAATTTCTTCAGTTCCTCAATTCTTCAGAATTTCTTCAAAAATCCCATTTTTCAAAATAAAATCAGAGAGCATCTTATCAATCTCCCTGGATATTTAACATCAGCCTGAAGAGTCATAGCTGTATAAGTTAACCGGGATATGTCTTCTGCTTTGGAGATCATAACTCTTCTTCTCAATGACACGTCTCTTAGAAGCCATTGATTAAACGTGTTAAAGAATTTTTTTTTTTTTTGGATAACAGGATTAAAGATGAATGAACTTCTATTCTTTTGATTCTTATTTATTATAATTCCTAGGTATTTGACTTCTGTTTTGACTGGAATGTTACAATAAGATCCTGAACTCTCTTTAACCGCCAAGTTCACACTTCTTTACATTCAGATAAACACCAGATGTTTTACAAAACTCTTCTATTACTTTAATTGCAATGGGTATTTTTTTTGGTTTGGGGATTAATGTGATTCATCCTTGAGTCAAGGTGTGTGCAAGACATTATTAGGGGCCAAGCACCGAAGGTGCGGAGGCACCTATTTTATCTGTTCCGGTTCTTATTATTATTATTATTATTATTCCGACTGGGGGTCTATGGCAGCCCATAGAACCGTGTCCGGGAAAGTTGTTTTGGTTTGACATTCTGATAGAGGACAGTCCCAACATTAAGTACAACAATTTTGGTGATTTTTTCCTCTGATTCCTGAGCTCATGACGATTCGATTGCACCCTATGACGTCATTTTCCGCCATAATAGTTTTTCCGCCATTTTGAATTTTCCGAAAAACCTACTTTTTCGAACTCCTCCTAGGCCGTTGCTCCAATTCCCACGAAAATTGAATACGTTCATCTTCAGACCATGCTGACAAAAAGTTACGGAATTCATGTTGATTTGTCAAACCGTTCTCGAATACAGCGCAAACAAATTTTGCATTGTGCTTGCGAAAAGAGACATAAGGCTGTATCTCCGTAACGCTTAATCGTATTCAGACCAAACTTGGTCCATGTCATCACAAGCATGACCTGAGGCTACATGCTGCGTTTCGGCGCAGCGCCACCTACTGGTCCGGAGATATGAAACATGGCTATTTTTGCTTATAATTTCTGAACAGTTTGTCCAAAAATCATAAAAGTGGTCTCGTTAGATTCAGGGCTTCATACCGAGTCGACTGATATAAAATTTTACGAGATCAGCCATTTTGTCTATCGGCCATTTTGAATTATGTTCTAAAATGCTGTATTTTCTGAACGCATGAACGAATTGTTACGAAACTCGGTATGGGTCATCAGTACGATGCCCTGAAGGAGCCTGAGAAGTTTCGAAACCGCGCCACCTAGTGGTCAAAATTTATAACAAAATTTCCAAAAAGGCTAATAACTTTTGAATACATCTCCCTGTTGAAATGCCACTGGTCTTAATAGATTCCTTGGGTCAAGCTGAGAACATAGATACCAGATTTTCCTAATTTGGCCGAACTTCCTGTCTGCCATCTTGATTTTCAGTCAAAACCTACTTTTTCGAACTCCTCCTAGACCGTTTGTTCGATTTTCACCAAAATCGAATCGTATCATCTCCAGACTGTGCCGACTAAAAGTTATGGATTTCGTGTCGATTGACGAAACCGTTTTCGTATACCGCAGCAGCAAAGTTGAGGCATGCTGCCAAAATGACTATTAAGTCTTTAACAATGCAATGCCTTGACATTTTGACACCAAACTTTGTATGTGTCATTGTCACCTCACTCTGACCACATCACATCAATTTCGTAAGTGCGCCACCTATTTGTCGAAAGTGATAAACCATTAAAATATCTTAAAAGTTACTGTATATATGATTTTTTAGCCATTTATCCAAAGTTCTCTTAAAATGTCTTTAATTGCTCATTGCTGCAATTGGTCTGCCACTCCCACCCATGATGGCATCTGTTGCCGCTTCTTGTGCTTGGCCCGATAATTACTGATACTTTCATTAAACATCTTGAGCAAAAAGGGGCCAAATCTTTAATAAATTGCATATAAAATTTAGCAGTCAAACCGTCCGTTCCTTGGCGATTTATTATTTTCCAAGTGATTACTTGCCTTTATCACTTTCTCAACAGAAATTGTCATATCACATGAGACTGCAGATGCTAAAACACCACGAGCCTCATGCTTTAGTTTGTGTAGGAGACTAAACTATGCCCTCATTCACACTGAGACACGCAGAACATGCAGATTTATTAGCAACATGCACTGACTGGCTGTGCTCATTATGATTTATACTGTGTGATAGGCTGTTAGGGGCTGTTTACACCTGGCCACTTCATGCGTTTTCTCAGATCGGATAGATATCCGATTTATTAAAACGATTCCATTTACACTTGGTCACATAAATGTGTTTTTGCGAAACGGATATAAATCCGATCTTCAATTCCCACGCTATATGCAGATTTAATGGAGTGCACGTCACCGAAAGCAACAGTTATGAGCTGCATTTTATTGCTCATCGGCTAATTTCAAAATCAAAGACAGCAATAAGAGAGAGCGGCAACAGCCCTGGTAAGATCATTTTGTTTCTTTACTTTTAATGAAGATGATTGTGTGTTAAGCGTCTGCGACTTACTTTCACTTTGATTTGCGATAGTTTGCACGTATGGCCGTGACTTGAGGAATAGACGCTCAGCTACTCATCTGCGGTAGTGTTGCAGTAGCGTCGTCATATCTAACTATAACATGACATATAGCCTTTAACACGCTCTCACACATGTATTTTTTATCATTTTTGGGAGGAGTAAAATTTACATATGTGGTTTCAACAACCAGATGCATTTACACGTGTCCAGTTTCGTCTGGAATGCGGCCCAGACCACCTCCTGATGTGGTTTGAGCGATCGGATTCAAATCCGTCTCGAATGCGTTTCGGAGGGCATTTACACCTGGTCTTTTCACGATCGGATAGCTATCCGATCACAGAAAACGCATGAAGTGGCCAGGTGTAAACAGCCCCTTAGTGTCACGGTTCATGGATTCATTGACTCTCTCTCGCTATGTGTGTGCGTGTGGAGTGTATGGGCGCGGCTCATCAGCGGGCTCGTTAGACTGATGAGCCGATCAGCGCCAGCTGTTCTGAATGAGGATGTCCTATATATTGTTTGTTCACTCGTCTTGTCTCTGTCAGATGGTTGTGGAGGTTCTCCGGGATCTAGCCTCATCTCCTGTTCCAGTCCTGGTGCTTCGACGCCTTCCCGTGGATCTGCTGCCTCGACGCGTTTCTGTGGATCTGATGCTCGACGCAGTTTCGGCATTCCGCCCACTGAGTCCCTGCGTTACCAAGCCTGCCTGAGGATTATCTGACACATCTACTTCAAGTCTGTCCGAGGATTATCTGACACATCTACTTCGAGTCTGCCCAAGGATTATCTGACACATCTACTTCGAGTCTGCCTGAGGATTATCTGACACTTCTACTTCGAGTTATTCTGAGAACCTTCTATAATAAATACTTTTGCACTCAAATTTGAATCCTTGACCTTTTCATCTGCCTTGTGACAGAACCATCTGACCCTTCTATCATGGATTCAGCGAGTGATCCCAGCATTGAGCAGATGTTCGCCGGAAACCAGGCTCGGATGGATCGCCAGGATGAGCAGATCGGAGCTTCAGTAAGAGTGATACAGGCTTTGGTGACGCAGGTGTCCGAGCTCACCTCTCAATTCCAACGCCTGAGAACTCCCACTGCGCCAGCAACGCCCCCGCCTGTTCCCCAAGGGATTTTCCATCAACCAGAGCCGCGTGCCCTCGCACCAGAACCACGTATCCCAGCACCTGAGAGGTATTCGGGCTAGCCCAATCTTTGCAGAACGTTCCTAACTAAATGCTCTATTTCTTTCACGCTTCAACCAGTGACATTTGCTTCTGAGGAATCGAAGGTAGCCCTGGTGATGACACTACTTTCTGGGTGCGCGGCTCAGTGGGGAACAGCGGTGTGGCAGCACAAACATCAATGCTGCTCCTCGTTCCAGGCACTCGAGCTAGAGATGACACGAGTGTTCGACCGCGCCGACCTTCGCCAGGACCAACAATCTGTCTCTAACTATTCCATAGAGTTCCGAACATTGGCGGCCGAGTGCAAATGGAACGAGGAGGCGCAGTGGGACATGTTCCTGCATGGGCTGGCTGACCGCGTTCAGAGGGAGATTTATACCCTGGAGCTGCCCAAGACACTGGATGGACTGATTGAGCTAGCATTACGAGTCAATGCTCGTCTTCAACAGAGAGAGAGAGCCGACCGTATCGGATGCCTACGACCGATTTCACCACGAGTTCCAGTGCCCGGAGTATGAACGCGGTCAGCCCCCTTAACGATCCTGAGCCCATGCAGGTAGGTCGAGCTCGGCTTTCCCGGGAGGAGAGAGAACACCGCCGCTCGAGGGGTCTATGTCTCTACTGCGGGGAGGCTGGCCATTTCATCAACACCTGTCCTTTAAAAGGCCCAGCCCGGCGGTAGGAGGGCGGCTACTGTCGGACGGGCTCTCCATGATCGGACCCTCGAGCGCCACTCTCCTCCCGGTAAGACTTCAGTGGGCGGATCAATCCTTCAGCTGTCATGCGTTGGTGGATTCGGGAGCTGAAGGAAACCTTATGGACTTTTCACTGGCACGTAAAGTTCACCTCCCCATCACTGCGTTAGAGAGCACGGTCACCATCAACGCACTCAATGGGCAAGAACTCCCGGGTATTACTCACTCCACTGGACTTATCACACTCATTACCTCTGGAAACCATACTGAAAAAACTTCACTCTACCTCACTCAGTCTCCTCACGCTCCTATTGTCCTGGGTCACCCGTGGCTGGTTAAGCACAGACCTAGGATAGAGTGGGGCCAAAACTCTATTTCTACTTGGAGTAATGATTGTTATGCCTCATGTCTTTTGTCTGCCGTCCCGTCTGTTTCTCGTTCTGTGTTGCAGGAAGAGTCGGTGAATCTGTCTAACGTGCCACCGGAGTACCGTGACCTGAAGGAGGTGTTCAGTAAGTCTCGGGCTGCTTCTCTTCCTCCTCATCGTCCCTATGACTGTGCAATAGACTTACTGCCAGGTACGTCTCCGCCTAAGGGCAAATTATATTCACTTTCTGCTCCAGAAAGGGAGGCTATGGAGAAATATATTTCTGATTCTCTAGCTACCGGGTTCATCCGCCCTTCCTCTTCTCCAGCGGGGGTGGGGTTCTTTTTTGTGGGGAAGAAGGATGGGTCTCTGCGACCTTGTATTAATTACCAGGGGTTGAACAACATCACGGTTAATAATACTTATCCTTTGCCGTTGATGTCTTCGGCCTTTGAGAGGTTGCAGGGAGCATCCATCTTCACAAAATTGGATTTACGTAATGCATATCATTTGGTTCGCATCAGGAAGGGGGATGAGTGGAAGACCGCTTTCAATACTCCCAGGGGACACTTTGAATATTCGGTGATGCCATTCGGGTTATCGAACTCCCCAGCGGTCTTCCAAGCACTCGTCAATGATGTGTTGAGAGACATGGTTGACCAGTTTCTATATGTTTACCTGGATGACATATTGATTTTTTCTTCGTCTCTCCAGGAGCATGTTCAACACGTCAGACGAGTGCTTCAGCGGTTACTAGAGAATGGGCTTTTTGTCAAGGCGGAGAGATGCGCTTTTCATGCACAGTCTGTTCCTTTCCTAGGGTACATCATTTCGTCTGAGGGAGTACGCATGGATCCTGAGAAGGTTAAGGCTGTGGTGGAGTGGCCAAGTCCAGATTCCCGTAAGGCCCTGCAGAGGTTTCTGGGGTTTGCCAACTTCTACCGGCGTTTCATTCGCAATTTCAGCCAACTAGCCACACCGCTGACTGCGTTCAGGTGGTCAGACACAGCTGAGGCTGTGTTTGCTAAACTGAAAGGCTGCTTTGTTTCAGCTCCCATCTTGATAGCCCCTGATTCTTCACGTCAGTTTGTGGTGGAGGTCGATGCATCAGAGGTGGGGGTAGGAGCAGTGCTTTCCCAGCGTTCTCTCACGGACGACAAGATGCATCCCTGCGCGTTTTTGTCTCGTCGTTTATCGCCTGCCGAACGCAACTATGACATTGGTAACAGAGAGTTGTTGGCAGTTAAAGGTTCTCTAAGCGATCCTGGGTGACGTCACTTCTTGTTGACGTTCGAACTATTGTCAAACAAAACGGAGGGTAGCTAGACCCTCCCTCCTCCTCATCCGCGCACTAACCCCTCAAACCCACCCCCAAACCATTCTTGTCGGTTATTGGCTGGAACAGTTTGTTATGTTTCTTAGAGCGGGTCGCTAGAGTTTGTTTTTGTAGCCATTTGTGGAGCCTGGGGTGTCTGCAGAGACCGCGTTTTTTTACAGTGTGTTCAGGGGACAGGCAGCTAGCGGATCGTGAGTAGATGTTTGCTGTATGTGACAAAACATGTTTTGGCCATAAAAACGTGTGACATCGCTTAGAGCACCTTTAAGTTAGCGTTGGAAGAATGGCGTCATTGGTTAGAAGGGTCGGGGGTACCTTTTATCGTCTGGACCGATCACAAGAACCTGGAATATATCAGAACCGCCAAAAGACTGAACTTTAGGCAGGCTCGGTGGGCACTTTTTTTTCGGACGTTTTGATTTTTCCCTCTCGTACCGCCCGGGTTCCAAGAACATCAAACCCGATTCTTTATCGCGTATTTTTGACCGTTCCGAACGCCCGTCTACTCCCGAGTGCATTTTACCCGAGACCCTATGTGTCTCCACACTCACATGGGAGGTCGAATCGAAGGTCAAGACGGCCTTAGAAGGGGTAACGCCTCCGCCCGGTTGCCCACCGAATCGTTTATTTGTGCCGGAGGGATTACGGTCAGACGTCATTCAGTGGGGGCATTGTTCCAATGTAGCTTGCCATCCAGGAGTCAATCGCACCAGTTTCATGGTCAAGCAACGATTCTGGTGGCCACTTATGGCACGCGACAGTTAGATTAACCCATATAGAGTCAAAATGACCAGAGCTCAATGTTACAATTTGATCATGATCTCGATATCGTTTATTGCCCAGCCCTATTAAAAAAAAATGTTTTGCCACAATGTTTGAATTTAGTGTCCAGTGTCTCCCTATACAGCGTATCACTAACCCATAACACACATTATAGCTCTGTGAGAAAGATCATGAATGGACATGGTAACACTTTAGAATACTGTTTCTTACTTACTACATAACTAAGGAATTATTGAAGAACTAATAGGTAATTCTTCATTAACTACTTCTTCTCTACTGTTAACTACTAAGGAAGTTCTGTCAGGACCACTATTATCAAATACGATTGACATTTAGCATATAGTTTGGATTGGCGGTATGGTTCCGTTCTGGGCAAGCACTCCCTGCGCATCCACGCAGCCTAGCATAGATAAGAGCAGGAGAGCAGCAATAACCCCCCTTGGGATAAACAGAACAGAACCAACATGAATGTATGCAAATATATTTAATTCAAGATTTTAAACGTACAACATAATTCGAGAATTTATTCTGATTCAGAATGCCCAATCCTGACTGGACGAGAGGAGGAGCTGGGGAGGGAGGAGGGTAATTATCTCCTGAGAAACGCGACAGCAGCTAATAATACTGAAGGAGCTTATACATGTATACGGTGATAGAGGTCGTACTCCTATAGGTAGATGTGGATCAGCTGAGAGTCAGCTGATGCGAGCTTTACTAACGTGACCTGCCAGAACTAACGCTACGCTTGATATGTGTTAACTAATCAGTATGTAATAGAATTTTATGATTGTGTTAAGTGTCAGTTAGTTAATCAACAATTAATAAATTTTTTCATACCTCCTGAAGAACTACTATTAATTATGGTTCAAGAAATATAACTATGAAGTAACTACTAATGAACAGTCGTACACAGTAGTTACTAAAATAATCCATTTTATTTTAGCAGTGGGATGGTGAATGAAGTACACAAATCAAGTACTTGAGTTAAAGTACAGATAACACTATAAAAAATTACTCCAGTAAAATTATAATTAGGCCTATTCATTTTCAAAATTACCTTAGTAAAAGTACATAGGTAATTCATTCTTAAAGTACTTGAAAAGTAAAAAGCACTGATTTTTTTTTTCTAGCCAGTTTGAGTTATTCTTCAGCCGTAATAAGAAAGATACTGTAATTGCAGACATATACCTATAGAATATATTGATTTGCAAATAACTTTTTATTTCATTAGCAAAACTTATCATAATGTACATTACATTCATGGTGTTTTTTACAGTAAGTTTTTTTGAGTCAGAAGTATGTGGTAATGCTTTATTAATTATTAATGGGTTCCCTATATTTTCACTTTAGAATACTGTTTCAGGTACTAAGTCTTTCCTGAAGAAAGATCTAATAATTATTTATTAATTACTAATAAGTTCCCTATATTTTCAGTTTCCCCTTCGTCGTTGCCTCAAATACATGAATTTACTTAATGGCATTCTATGCTGAGGGAAACAGACACACACAGTACATTATATAAAATATGAAACTAATCTGCGGTTAGTTATGGCAAGGCACTTGTGTGGGGTTCCTTTCTGAAGTCTCTAACAAAACCACACAGGCAAACATTTAACTTTAACATTATATGTATTTGTTAAAATTACTACTTCTATTAATAACATTCGTGAATAAGAAAGGTCACAACTCAATGTAGTTCTCTTACGAGAGGTTCTCTCGTATTGCGTAAGCTAGCTTACGCTACGGGAAAGATTCCATCTTTCTGAGAAATTGAAGCCAAAAAAAAATTATCCTATAATTTTGTATCCATTGTCAACGCAGTTCAGCTGCACCAGACCATGAGAGGGCTAGCTAGCCGCTCATTGGTTCGCTCACGGAGAACTGCTTAAGCCTATGAGGGGGCGCGAGTGAACCCGCGACCAATGAGAGTCTGACTCGCTCTCAATACGTCACCGCCCGCCGAAACGGGTGTGGACGAGTCTATAAATATCCCGAAATAGGCTGAATAATCTGATTTTTTTCATCCTTCAGCGACGCACCTGCATCTGCTGATCCTGAGAGAGAAGCCGCCGTCGTCGAAAAGGCACCTTCTAGCGAGCGTTTGGGAGACTGAGGAAGCCGGCCGTCTTCGCCACCATCAGCCGTCCTGTGAGCTAGCGCCATCCGACGGAGTGTATCCTTTACTCAGAGTTATTCCTTTATTGTATCTAAAAGAGCGAGCGTCTTTTTAAAGATGTCTCGGAATTCCTGCGGCTCCTGCCGCGCTCCCCTCGAGGCTGGAGACCCCCACGTCATCTGCGCCCTCTGCCTCGGACCGGAGCACGCTGAAGTCGCCCTCGCCGATGGCGGCTGCGACTTCTGCGATACAATGCCTATGTTGACCCTGCGGGGTCGACTGTTGGCTGCTAAAAATGCTCCCAAGCCGCCTCTGTCTGCGCCGCGGAAGAAGAAACGCCGCGCTCAGAGGCCGCCGGAGCCCCAGCAAGAAGCGTTCATTCCGCCGGAGCCTGTAGCCTCCCGCTCTCCTTCTCCGCCGCTTCCGGATGAACAGTTGCCGCCGAGTGGCCGCTCTGTTGCCTCCGATGACGCCGCGGACATCAAGGACACTTGTTCGCTTCTCGCTTCCGACAGTGAGGATTGGTCCGGTTCTCAGGTCTCCTCGAACCGTGAATCTTCCAGGACTCGCGCTGGCATTGAAGAAGAGCTAATGCGCCTCCTCACACAGGCCGTCGAGCGCCTCGGTCTCGATTGGTCTCCTCCCCCCGAGCAGACCATCAACCGCATGGACGGCAGCTACCTCCGCCAGCGCTCGACTCCCGCTGCCAAACGGGCTGCGCCCTTCCTGCCCGAGCTACACGCTGAGCTCTCAAAGTGCTGGAATGCCCCGCTCTCTGCCAGATCTAGCTCTGATTCTTCCACCCCGCTCCACGTTGTGGACGGAGCCGCAGAGAAGGGCTACCTCGCCATCCCTCCTGTGGATCACTTGGTCGCCGCACACTTATGCCCGCCCTCTGCTAGATGGCGCTCATCACCTGTGCTTCCCTCGAAAGCCTGCAGAGCGACTTCAAGTTTTCACGGCCGCGCATACTCAGCCGCCGGCCAGGCAGCGTCTGCTCTCCACTCGATGTCCGTGCTGCAAATTCTGCAAGGCGATTTGCTGCGTGAGTGGGATGAGGGCGGTAAGAACCCCCCTTCTGTTGCGGATTTGAGGAGCGCCACGGACCTTGCCCTTCGCGCCACAAAGTCTGCTGCTTCAGCCCTGGGGAAATGCATGGCCGCCATCTGTGTGTCTGAGAGACACCTATGGCTCACCCTCGCGACATGGGAGATTCCGAGCGCGCCGCTTTTCTCAACGCCCCGCTCTCTCCAGCCGGCCTCTTCGGATCTGCCGTCACGGGTATCGTCGACCCCTTCTCCGAAGTTCAGAAAGCCTCTCAGGCCATGAACCTCTTTCTGCCTCGTCGCGCTAGCTCCTCTGCAGGCCGCCCACGTGATCAGCCTCCTGCACGAGCCCCACCCCAGCGCACAGCTCAGCACAACCAGACTGTTCAGCGACGCCAGGGCGGCCGCCCGCGTTCTCGCTCTGACAGCCGTCACAGGCCGCCGCCTCCTCGGGGGCCTCGGCCTAGAATCGCTCTGAAACCTGAGCAACCAAGGTCTGCCTAGCACAGCTGAGAAGAAAAAGACGGCGCTCTCCTGCTGCGGCCGGACCGCCGTCAAAGATTCGCCCTCTGTTACTCCCCGCCCAGGTGGCTACTGCAGCAGTGTTTTCTGCCATAACCTTGCATGCATGAGCACAAACGCCGTTTTCACGGCGACCCAGAGAAATCTCAAAAAGAGCATAAAAGCCTCTTGTGTACGAAATGTGCCCACAACACTGTGTTCACTCATACACAAAAGCACTTCAGTTCCCCTGTCTCACACAGAGTCCACTCTCATAAAGCGGGCCAAGCCCGCTCGAGTCTCAGAGTGCGTAAGCGCGCCCACAAGCCCGTGTGCGCGTCCCACCTCTGTTCACTCTGTTACAGGGCCCTCAAACTCCTCTCCAAGTGTAAGTCCCGCTGTTATAAGCACTATCAGCGCGCTCACGCAGCCCGCGAAGTGCAGCAATGGGGACCATGTAGCCATTCACCCCCTAGCGTCATGCTTCAAAACGTGGGAAGCTATTCCGGGAATCTCCCAGTGGGTGTTAAACACAATAAAGCTAGGCTATCGCTTACAGTTTCGTCGCCGCCCTCCTCGCTTCCGAGCGCGGCTAGAAACTACTGTGAACCCAGAAGCAGTGTCACTGCTCCGTTCAGATATAGCAAGTCTGTTGTGCAAGAGGGCTATAGAGAGGGTGCCTCTGGCTATGAGCGAGTCGGGGTTTTACGGCCGTTATTTTCTTGTCCCCAAGAAAGACGGCGGTCTCAGACCAATATTAGACCTTAGATCTCTGAACAAAGCTCTCGTAAAGAGACCGTTCAAAATGCTCACTATCAGGAAACTCCTCGCGCATGTGCGCCAGGGGGAATGGTTCATATCACTAGATCTGAAAGATGCATACTTCCAGATCCAGATAAATCCCCTTCACAGGCCATTCTTACGTTTCGCCTTCGAAGGCCAGGTTTATCAATACACCGTCCTACCGTTCAGCCTATCCCTGGCACCCCGTACGTTCACGAAGTGCATGGATACGGCGCTCGCCCCCCTGCGGAGTCAGGGGCTGCGAATGCTGAACTACTTGGACGACTGGCTGATTTTGGCACAATCTCAGAGAGAGTTACTGTCTCATCGTACAGTTCTCCTCGACCATCTGAAAGCTTTGGGCCTCTCTGTCAACTGGACAAAGAGCGTACTACAACCCAGTCAGACTATCTCCTTCTTGGGTATAGAGCTGGACTCGGTCACGATGATGGCGCGTCTGTCGACCCAGCGCGCGCACCGTGTGCAGCGTCTCGCCGCATCCTTTCAGATGAACAGACTCACGCCTTTGAAAACTTTTCAGAGAGCGTTGGGTTATATGGCCTCAGCCTCCGCGGTACTCCAGCTGGGGTTACTGCGCATGCGCCCGCTTCAGCTCTGGTTGAAGAGCCGTGTGTCTCACCGAGCGTGGACCACAGGCCACCAGCTGATAAAAGTAACGCAGACCTGTATCACAGCTCTGCAGCCATGGTCAGTGGCAGAATGGTTTCAGCGGGGCGTTTCCATGGGGACAGTTTCACGCCGAAAAGTCATCTCGACAGACGCCTCCAACACGGGTTGGGGAGCGGTCTACGAGGGCTCACCGGCCTTCGGCCCCTGGTCAGCTCAAGAGAGCCTCCTTCACATAAACTGTTTGGAGATGTTGGCGGTCGAGAACGCGCTCATGCGCTTTCTCCCGCGCATTCAGGGCCACCACGTGCTGATCCGTTCGGACAATATAGCCGTGGTCTCTTATCTAAACCGTCAGGGCGGAGTCAGATACAGGAATCTTTTCCAGCTGACAGAACGCATCTTAGTTTGGTCTCAGTGTCACCTGCTCTCGCTCAGAGCGTAGCACGTGCCGGGACATCTGAACGACGGTCCAGACAGCCTGTCCAGGAACCCCATTCCCCCCGGGGAATGGTCCCTGCATCCTCTTACAGTTCAGAAACTGTGGCGTTTATTCGGCAGAGCAGAGGTGGACCTCTTCGCCTCGGCGGAGAACACCCACTGCCCAATATTTTTCTCAAAGAGCGAGGACGCGCTAGCCCAAACCTGGCCCAGCCGCCCGCTTTATGCTTTCCCTCCGGTCTCTCTGCTACCACAGGTGCTCCAGAGAATCAGAGAAGCGCAGCACTCGGTGCTCCTCATAGCCCCGCGCTGGGAGGGTCAGACTTGGTTTCCGGAGCTCACGCAGCTGTCACAGACAGCGCCGTGGCCCATTCCAGTCAGAGCAGATCTCCTCTCCCAAGCTCGCGGCACGATCTGGCATCCCCACCCAGAGCGCTGGGCGCTACACGCGTGGGTGATCAACAACTATCTGTTGCTTTGCCAGAGGGAGTGTTAAACACGATCATACAGGCTAGAGCGGCTTCTACCAGAAGGCTCTATGTGTCAAAATGGTCTGTGTTCTCAAAGTGGTGCACCGAAAAGGGTCTGGACCCACGGTTATGTGAGGTTCCCTCCTTGCTAAATTTTCTCCAAGAGATGCTGGACAAGGGCAGAACCCCGTCCACTCTTAAGGTGTATGTGGCAGCCGTCGCGGCGTTTGCTGAACCCCAGCCGGGCCATCACTGGGCAAAGATGGGTTGGTAGTCCGCTTCCTCAGGGGAGCTAGAAGGATGAACCCCCCTCGCCCCCCTTCGGTGCCGATTTGGGACCTTTCCATAGTTCTTGATGCTATGAAAGCTCCCCCATTCGAACCGTTAAGCACCGTGGACCTAAAGTACCTGTCGCTAAAGACCGTTTTTCTACTCGCGCTCGCGTCAGTAAAACGGGTGGGAGACCTGCACGCGCTGTCTACCAGCTAGAGGCCTGCATTTCAGCCCGAGCCCGACGGGCCCCGACTTATTTACGCTCCTAGGGCCGGGCTTCGGGCCAATTTTCACGTCATAGTTCACACGCGGGCCGGGCCGGGCCGGGTTTTAGGCTTATCTTTTTTTATAGCATATTTTAGACATTAATTAAAATAAATATGAGAAGATGACGATTGAAACGCAAACATAGAAAGACGTTTTATAACCTATCACACTGACATATGACTGACATGACAGTCTGCTCACGCTCACGCTCACGCACACACACACACACACACGCACGCGCACAGGTTTCCCGGCGGCGCGATCTGAGATTCGCGCGACCGGCTCGTTCTGTGTTTAGTGTCCCGGTAGCACGCGTGACGCGCAGCTGGAAAAAGTACGACTGGATTAAAACCTTCCACTGTGGATGCTGTGCTTTTTCTTCACGATGCTCTGAGACTGTTCTTAGCCATGTTAGGAGGCTGTTTTTTGTTTGATTGGACTTCATTTTCATGAGTCTGTTGGAAACAAGGATGTAAGGTGGAAATAAGAATGGCCATGTTCTGTAGTGAAGACTTGATTTTTGAGGTAAGATAACCTGCATGGTTGTTTTTAATGTAATTTATGTTGATTTTTTTAGATTGCGTTCTCTGTATTGTAGCCTATTGTATAAACTCATTTAGTTTGCGAGCGCTGTTGCTCTGAGCAGCAGAGCAGTTTGCCTCAGCTTTTCAAAAATGACAAAAAATGTTTAAACAAACGTTTAAACTAACGTTAACTGTCTGTGTGATATGCTTAAGTTGTTTTATATCTATGGATTTTATTGTAAGTTAGCCAAGTAAAGTGTTGATTTGAGAGGCTATAAATCAATGGATCAAACATGTTTAACTCGCTGTCGGCTCCTTGGTCGTCATAAAAATAAAAAACATTTTTTTTTCTTAATTAACTTTATAAAGAAATGAAAATAAACTTACCGGTAAATACTTTGCCTTTGAAAACGAAACATATCTGGTTTACGGACTGCAACATAGGGCAGGCTGTGTATTATCCAAGGTATTTTTTTTATTTATTTATTTTTAACGGGCTCGGGTCGGACTCGGGCTGATCATTCTGATGAGCTGTCGGACACGGGCCGGGCTAGGGCCTAAACGTCTCGGGCCAGGGCCGGGCTAGGGCCTAGATTTGAGGCCCGTGCAGGGCTCTACTACCAGCGCGTCCTGTCTTGAGTTTGGACCTAATGACTCCTTAGTCGTTCTCAAACCTAGGCATGGCTATGTTCCCAAAGCGATTGGCACCCCGTTCAGGGCA
This sequence comes from Chrosomus eos, assembly GCA_036326025.1. NCBI lineage: Eukaryota > Metazoa > Chordata > Actinopteri > Cypriniformes > Leuciscidae > Chrosomus > Chrosomus eos. The sequence continues at coordinate 367,125 of JAZAVI010000039.1, forward strand.
CAAGTTATATCCCTATCGGCTCTGCCTGCTTCCGATAGCGAATCAGATTCTAATCTCCTATGTCCGGTCAGGGCCCTGTGATTATATGTTACTCGCACTGCTCCGGTCAGACGATCCGAGCAGCTTTTTGTTTCGTTCGGCGGGCGCACCAAAGGGTTGGCCGCCTCGAAACAGTCCCTATCCAGATGGATTGTTGATGCCATTGCAGCAGCATACGCATCAAAAGACCTGCCATGCCCTCTGGGCATCAGGGCTCATTCCACTAGAGGCATGGCCTCATCGTGGGCATGGTCCAGCGGAATTTCCATTCACGACATTTGCGTGGCAGCGGGATGGGCTTCCCCCTCCACCTTTGTCAGATTTTACAATCTGGAAGTACCCGCCTTGCAGGCTAAACTACTAGCAGTCTAGTATGTTTCAGCTCTTCTGGTTGAGCTGCACTATAGGAGGTTAATCACACAGAACGAGTTCGCTCTGTCCCTCTCTTTAATGTGCTTATGTACTACACAATCACCGGCCCGCTCCGCTGGCCGTTTGTCACAGGTACATATATTCATTCCCACTTACGGAGTTCCCCGGGGTGCCCCGCGGGACTAATAGTGGATGCTTAGCACGCACGGCGTTGACCAGGGGTTCCCGTAGCGTAAGCTAGCTTACGCAATACGAGAGAACCTCTCGTAAGAGAACGAATCGGTTACCTACCGTAACCTCGGTTCTCTCTAGATGAGGGAACGAGTATTGCGTTCCTGGCCGTGCTTGTGCTACTGGCGATTTTCGCTTCAGTATTGAAAAAACCAGATTATTCAGCCTATTTCGGGGTATTTATAGTCTCGTCCACGCCCGTTTCGGGGGCGGTGACGTTATGAGAGCGAGTAAGACTCTCATTGGTCGCGGGTTCATCCGCGCTCCCTCATAGGCTTAAGCAGTTCTCCGTGAGCGAACCAATGAGCGGCTAGCTAGCCCTCTCATGGTCTGCTGCAGCTGAACTGCGTTGACAATGGATACAAAATTATAGGATAATTTTTGGCTTCAATTTCTCAGAAAGATGGAATCTTTCCCGTAGCGTAAGCTAGCTTACGCAATACTCGTTCCCTCATCTAGAGAGAACCGAGGTTACGTTAGGTAACCGATTCGTTTTCTGCGATCACGTTGATTATATATATATATATTAGATTAGTTCTAGATTGTGAGATCCGGAAGAATATACCCGTGTGTATTTTTTCAAGTTCAGTGTTGCAGTTTAACTAATTAAACTTTAACTAATTCGCTTGACATCCGGAAGAATACCCGTTTTTTTTTTTTTTGTTGATTTCTTTGGGTAAAAGTGTCGCAGTGGTGTATGTAGTTGGGAGTTTGTGTTAAGTGCGTGTTTATTGTTTTAAAAAACCGAGAGATCGTCGAAATCGAGAGATCTACTTTCACGGATGCATCTGGCCACCAAGAGGAGGGAGGAGTTCGAGATCCACTCAATGTCCCTGTGGATTGCGTCCCGGATGCTGTGTATCATCTCGTCGGGGAGTGAGAATATTCTGGGATATCAACGGGAATTCTTGTTTTTCCTGATTCGTGAGTAGGCCTACTACACTGTGTTTTTGCATCAAAGAGCTCCAACTAGCGCGCCATCTGTGTACTTAAAATCCCAGCTGGGTCAAATTAATATTTTCGTGACATTTGTTATTATTTTTATTTTTGGGTTATATGTGATTATTAGTTTTCATTGCTGGGGTGGTTTGATTTTGTGCATTGAATTATTTGGTAATTCAAAGAGTGAAAAGACAAAAGAGCACTGAGAAGAATAAATACATGTTTATTGATCTGCATCATTTTGTGTGATTTCCTGTGGAAAGAATTGTATAGCGTTAATTAGGTCTTTCTTTGAGAGATTTGTATTTTAAAATCTAAAGGGAAACACAGTAGTGTTTTAATATCATTTCCAAACAGCAAACATAAATCTGACACTATCAGGTGAAGATCTGAGATCTGGGTAATATTGACAGTGTAACGGATGGGAAATGTGCCTCCACCGGGGTAGTGGATAAATTTAAGATCCCTTAGAAAGATTTTTATTTTGTGAGCCACAAGATTCTACCCGGCAGGAGGGCTACACGCAAAATTCTTGATCATCACTCAACATTTGTTATTGTTATTGTTCATTCAAACCGTTATGCGCAGAGAGCGTGATCGTGAGGGCGAGAGAGAGAAAGAGTGCCTGCGAGTGAGAGTAGTTGTCTCTCTTTGTATTAATTTGTTATATTAAACCTGTTATCGACGTAGCCTAATAATGCGCGTCATTGACAAAATGGACAACTAGATGTTCGAATATTTCGAATGTGTTGTTTATTTAGAGGGGATATTCTAACGTCATTTTTAAGTAATTTTGACAGCCATAGGAAGTATCGACGAGTGTTTGTGTGTTGCTGCCGATAGAGCGAACGTGTGTGTGTGTATGTGTGTGTGTGTGTTGCGGATGGAGCGAACGAGCGCGTGTTTTTGTGTTGAGAAGGGTAATGCATAATCGGGTCCCAAGCCGGTTCGCAGTAAGAGAGAGGGCAACACGCATGTCAGGAGAAGCATTCAGTTTGTTACATTAACAAGCATTACATTCCGTTTTCTAATAAAATTAATTGTCACAAGGTGACGAACCAGCAGCGGAACTATATATTCCACGGAGGAATGTTTCCGCCCGGAGCGCTCTCGACGCAACACCCAGTCAGCCTGATATGCGTCGCTACCATGGCAACAGCAGCCGCGGAACTATATATTCCACGGAGGAATGTTTCCGCCCGGAGCGCTCTCGACGCAACACCCAGTCAGCCTGATATGCGTCGCTACCATGGCAACAGCAGCCGCTGATGACAGAGTGACAGCAGGTGCGGCGCATCAAGGGGCTGTTTGGTGATTGGGACACACAGCGGCTTGAAACAGATAAAGACCAAGCTTTGGGAGACCAAGAGCGTAGTTCAGTGCAGTGTTCTGTGTTCGGTTTCGGGTGCTGTGTCCTGACCTTGTTCCGTCGAGTAAGGCTGAGAGTTTCTGTGGGACAAAATTGACTGGTGAGATCGATCCGCGGAAGGGAATCCGCTATGAAAGATTGGGTGGAGTGGAACAGAGAAGCAGAGAAGTTGCCTTGGAAACATCAAGTCCCCTGCCTGGGTAGAGATAAGTGCAAACCTTTTACTGGCCGTATGATACGTGATTTATACACCAAGACACTGTATATGAAGAGAAGCGATCTAGGAACCGGTGTCTAGACACCGTAATGAGAAGACAGCTGTTATGATGCACGAGTGAGATCGCTATATATTCTTCCGTCTTACTGTCCCTGCTGTTCAGAACAAGGAGGTGGGCTGTGGCCTTATATTTCACAGAGTGGTTGAGAGTGACGTGAGTTGATGCTGTGCCCACCGTGTGTGTTTGAAGTGAAGCTACTGCATGCTTACTATACCGAATTCTGTCACGTGCCCATCGGCCTTGCCCTGTGTTGCAGTTTGGAGCCGCTGAAGAAGAGATTAAGCGACGGTGGAATTTAATGCTTGCGATGTTCTGATTCATCATTGATGTTGTCTGGAGAACGGAGGAAGTCCAGTGATCGGCTGTTCTGAGTGTCCTCCATCGAACGCCATGTGCAGTCTGTGTTATCAACACTGTCGTAAGCTTTCTGCATCCCCTGTATAGGAAAGGACCAACCGTACTCGAAGTACCCACCTGCTGTCTAGTCGACGCCCCTTTCACAGCCGTGAGCTTTCTGCATCCCCTGTATAGGAAAGAACCAACCGGACTCGAAGTACCTACCTGCTGTCTAGTCGACGCCCCTTTCACAGCCGTGAGCTTCTGCATCCGCTGTATAGGAAAGGACCAACCGTACTCGAAGTACCCACCTGCTGTTTAGTCGACGCTCCTTCCACAGCCCTAAGTTTCCTGCATCCCCTGTATAGGAAAGGACCAACCGTACTCGAAGTACCCACCTGCTGTCTAGTCGACGCCCCTTTCACAGCCGTGAGCTTTCTGCATCCCCTGTATAGGAAAGAACCAACCGGACTCGAAGTACCTACCTGCTGTCTAGTCGACGCCCCTTTCACAGCCGTGAGCTTTCTGCATCCCCTGTATAGGAAAGAACCAACCAGACTCGAAGTACCTACCTGCTGTCTAGTCGACACCCCTTTCACAGCCGTGAGCTTTCTGCATCCCCTGTATAGGAAAGGACCAACCGTACTCGAAGTACCCACCTGCTGTCTAGTCGACGCCCCTTTCACAGCCGTGAGCTTTCTGCATCCCCTGTATAGGAAAGAACCAACCGGACTTGAAGTACCTACCTGCTGTCTAGTCGACGCCCCTTTCACAGCCGTGAGCTTTCTGCATCCCCTGTATAGGAAAGGACCAACCGTACTCGAAGTACCCACCTGCTGTCTAGTCGACGCTCCTTCCACAGCCGTAAGCTTTCCGCATCCCCTGTATAGGAAAGGACCAACCGTACTCGACGTACCCACCTGCTGTCTAGTCGACGCCCCTTTCACAGCCGTGAGCTTCCTGCATCCCCTGTATAGGAAAGGACCAACCGTACTCGAAGTACCCACCTGCTGTCTAGTCGACGCTCCTTCCACAGCCGTAAGCTTTCCGCATCCCCTGTATAGGAAAGGACCAACCGTACTCGAAGTACCCACCTGCTGTCTAGTCGACGCCCCTTTCACAGCCGTGAGCTTCCTGCATCCCCTGTATAGGAAAGAACCAACCGGACTCGAAGTACCTACCTGCTGTCTAGTCGACGCCCCTTTCACAGCCGCGAGCTTTCTTCATCCCCTGTATAGGAAAGAACCAACCGGACTCGAAGTATCTACCTGCTGTCTAGTCGACGCCCCTTTCACAGCCGTGAGCTTTCTGCATCCCCTGTATAGGAAAGAACCAACCGGACTCGAAGTACCTACCTGCTGTCTAGTCGACGCCCCTTTCACAGCCCTAAGTTCCCTGCATCCCCTGTATAGGAAAGAACCAACCGTACTCGAAGTACCCACCTGCTGTCTAGTCGACGCCCCTTTCACAGCCGTGAGCTTCCTGCATCCCCTGTATAGGAAAGAACCAACCGGACTCGAAGTACCTACCTGCTGTCTAGTCGACGCCCCTTTCACAGCCGTAAGCTTTCTGCATCCCCTGCATAGGAAAGAACCTACCGTACCAGGAGTACCTACCGGCTGTCCAGTCGACGCTCCTCTTCACACCGCTGTAAACTTCTGTACTTGGGAGGTCGAGAAGAGTACAGTCCGCTCAGAGTCCGAGAAGGAAAGCCGTGCTTAGAGCACTTGCCTGCTGGTCAGGTCCGCGTTCCCTCCATTGCCGAGAACCTCGGCACCCGAAGAGTCCGAGGGGGTTGAGTGGACCCAGTCCCCGCCTGTCGTCCAGCCGACGTCCCGGCGGCCACTGGATGCTGGGGAGGAAGGAGGAATTTTAATTAGGATATACAGATTCTTTTAATCAATAAAGCCTGTTGCATTTTACTTTCCTTGTCCGCCTGGTTTCTGGTCTGCTCCTCAGTGGTACATTCTAAAGGGAGGGGGTAGACCCAGTCGACCCTCCCGACCTGTGACATAATATTAACAATAATTTTTTTTAAATCACTGGCGACCCATTTTTTAATTTAATTTTTTATTGTATTAACCTCTATGTTAGCAACACAGTGCAGTGTTGATTTTAAAACTTGTTACAATGTTTAAAGTGGCTGACAATAATAATGAATGTTCTTATAAATAAAATTGGCTGGTTTTTGAGCCTGCCTGTGCATAACTGTAGCTGAATAGTTAGGCCTACTACTACTGTATTTTAATCTTGGTCGTTATGGTGGTACTTGGAGAACCAAATATTTTCTGAGGTGGCACTTAGTGTAAAAAGTTTGAGAACCACTGGTGTAACTGATGTATAGATTAATATCTTGCCTTCATGTTCTTCTTCTCTATCATTTTTATTTATTTATTTATTTTTATTTTTCAGATCATTGTTCTTTTCTCATTTGTATTGTGATGACATTGAACATGTTGTTAACACATGTTGTATATTGTATACAAGTTGTATGTCATAATAAATTGAATCTCTGTTTTGTGGGGAAAAAGTTAAAAGAAATAAAATAAAGTAGAATTTTGAGCTGTAAGCAAGGAGTATAGAAGAACTATAAAAAAAAATATAATATTATAATATTATTTATATACAATATTATTTTAATATTATAGTTTATTTATAAAAAAAAATATAGGCTTTCACTTCTTGTCAATAAACGTTTTTTTTGCTGTAAGCACGTCCCAGCCGGGTCCGTCACTTATTTGGTTCCCCGGAAACATTTCCGTTGTGGTCTGTGTTACTTGCAGCACGTTTCTGTATTTGGTTGTGTTCTGAACGTTTGCAGCGCGTTTCTGTATTTGGTTGTGTTGTGAACGTTTGCAGCGCGTTTCTGTATTTGGTTGTGTTGTGAACGTTTGCAGTGCGTTTCTGTATTTGGTTGTGTTGTGAGTATTTGGAGCACGTATGTTGTGAAACTGATGAAGATGTTTTCTTAATTTGCGGGTGTTTTTTCTATTTGCATGCATTTTTTTCTATTTGCATGCGTTTTTTTTCTATTTGCATGCGTCTTCTTTAGGTTGCAACACGTTGAGCTCTCACGGCCACCGTACTATCCACCTGAAACGACATGAAGAATAATATTTCAGAACAATTATAGTGACATTTCAAAATGCAATCTGACAATTAAATATAATTTGCTATCGATAGAGTTAGGCTACTCACTTAATGTGAAAACTGGCATCTTTCACTCGCCACAATGCTTCGGATGTCTGGTGTTACAGTTGTCACTGAAATCCGCATCAGTGCATCAGTCGATTCCTCTCATACGTCTTTATTGCATTCATTGATGAGAAGGCAGACTCGCATGTATAGGTGGAAGGGAACATTGTCAACACATAAAATGCAAGGTTCTTGATTGTGCTGTACTCCTCTGAGCATGCCACCCAAAAGACACTCAGGGACTCTGCAGATCTGAATGCATCTTTGATCAGAGAGGTTGTTTGGAAATCAATTAACTCCATCTCAAATTTAGCCTCATCCAAGAAAGGGACGATTGTTTTGACCAGGGTGGAGAGTTCTCCGCTAGATCGGGTTGTGAGAGGGTCACGCACAAAAGCAATTACTCCATTCGGGACGGAGAAGTCCTCCAACCTAGAAGAGAAGTTGGCTCGGAGTTCAGGGCCGGATTCAGCCAGCCCCACTACCTGGGGGGTGCAGGTAGAATATCAGGGGGGGGGGCAAGTCATTTAACGGAATATTTAAATTTGACAAATATAGTGATTTGATTTATATTGTGATATATATCGATATGGCCAGACAGGGCCGGCTCTAGCCCTTTGGTTGCCCTAGGCAAGATGGAGTTTTGCGCCCCCCTCCCCTTTTAAAAATACTTAAAAATAAGTATTTATTAAACTAAACAAAAATGCTCTTATAGTCACTTCAAAACTTCAACAAGCAAATTATGAATTGAAGGATCAACTGTAATAAATTGTACTTACAAATTCTACAAAGAATGTTCAAGGATATTTATATCATCCTACATAGTTGCATTGTAAAAACACATTTTATCTGACCATGTAACTTAGATAAATTACAATTACTACCACCACTACTAATATTACTAATCAATCTATTAGGCTGCTGCAAGGCTAAGGGGGTAAGAAACTTTTGTTATTTTTTATGTTAAATTCGTCAATCTAGTGCACTTTGAGAGTTCAAAATTAAAAGCTCCAACCCATATTCAGTGTGCAAATTGAACAAAGCTCTTTTAGTTAGTGTCTGTCTACATTACACTTCTACATAATAATAGTTATAATATTAATCCCATAACAGTAATAGCCATATATTGTAAAACAAATTAAATGAAAAATAAAGGAAACTTTCATAATAAGTTTTGTACAAATTTCTATAGGCTACTTGAAAGTAAGTTATATACTTGGAAGTAACCCAGCGCTGCCAATTAAACAAAACAAAACGAATGGGCCGCTGATGTAAGAGTTATATGGGCCGTTAAGACAAAAATAAATAGAAATAGGCTATGAGATGTATCGGCCCAAAAAGCACGTAGGCACAGCATCTCCCGGTATTGAATAAAATTAACTTGTTTTAAACAAGGGCAGTGAATTTGAAAATTAATAATAAAAAATAAGTATGATTAAATAACACATTAAAATCAGTGAAATTAACCAGATAAAAACATGTAACATTTACAAGGGGTCAGAATCATTTTTTTCAGTGCAGCCTCGTTGCTGCTGCCAGTGCTAGCTTTAGCAACCAGAAATCGGCAAATACTCGACTCGTCACTCGGTGCAAATTACAAGAGAAAGCAATAGGAGAACACGCTTACAGAAAGAGTAACCAAATAATTTCAGTGACTGACGGCGAAGGAAACTCAAAACAGGGGCTGAGCTCAGCTGACGACAGTGTGTCTGCGTGCTCCGCTCTGCAGTGACTGACTGAGACGTGAAGCTCAGCAGGTTCACCACAAGCGGTGAAGCGACTGGCCACGCCCTTCCTATGCATCTACCAATCAGTAGCTACTTTGAGGGATAGAGAGCAGAGACCGCTCACTCTGACCATTTTTCTTGAAATATTTTTTCAATTTGGGATCTTTGCATGCCATCACATTTGGGGGGGGGGGCAGTCACGGCATTTGGGGGGGCATTGCCCCTCCTTGCCCATGCCTATATCCGGCCCTGTCGGAGTTGCTTGATGAAGTCTACCATCAGTCCCGTCACTCGTCTTGCCTGTGTTTTTAGAGTACTAAAATGTAGGAGCCTGCCAGTTGATATGTCGGACTCTAACAACCCCAGCTTGACGGTGAATGCTTTGAGCTTTTCAACCATGTCCACGATGGTTTTGTCTTTTCCCTGTAGCTGCATGTTAAGATTGTTTAAATGGCCAAATATGTCAGCTAAAAATGCATCATTGGACATGAACTTCTCGTCCTCCAGAAAGGCAAGGTGATCTGCTGCTGCCTTCTTGCTAGATATAAGGAATGCCTTCACCTCACCCAGTAGCGCACATAAGCGCTCCAACGCTTTGCCCTTGCTTAGCCAGCGCACGTCATTGTGCAGCAACAGGTCGTCGTGGGTGGCCTCCTCTGAATCTGCCACAAGCTGTTGGAAAAGCCGATGCTGGGTGCTTGATGTACCCCTGACAAAATTAATGACACGCATCACTTTATCCATAACTACCTTCAGCTCACCACTGAGCTTTGCACAAAGTACACTCTGGTGGATAAGACAATGCAGCCCATGCATTTGGCGGGTGATCTCCTTCAACCTGCTCACCAAACCTCTGTGTTTACCCACCATAGCAGGGGCCCCATCTGTCACGAGTAGGTTGACTTTCTCAAATGACAATGAAAGCCGTTCAAACAATTTTGACAGTTCAGTGAATATAATATCTCCAGTGGTGTTCCCCTCCAAAGGAATAGGAAACAGCAAATCTTCTCTAAACTGCTTCCCATCAAAATACCTGACAAAGACACACATCTGGGCAACATCTGTGTTGTCAGTGCTCTCGTCTACCGCTAAGGAAAAGTAATTAGCCTTATTGAGATCACTGATAATGACTCCCTGCACAGCATCAGACAACGCCTCTATGCGGCGGGTAGCGGACCTTGCAGCAAGGAGCACCTGTTTGACAGAGGCAATGATTCCATCCATGGACTTGTCAACAGCCAATTCCTCCAACACTGCAACCATGACTTCTTTAAAAAGCTCTGCGTCGGTGAAAGGCCTGTTGTTTCTTGCGAGCAACCAAGACGCTTTTAGAGACGCACTTGTCGCTTTTTGTTGCGAGGTGAAACCTCGCAATAGGATCTGCTGCCCTGAGCATAGCCTTGTGCCAGCGCTTCAATTTTGCGCTTTCGTGCCTCTGTTTGAAGTGTATAGGCAACCTTGAAGCCTATAAAAAAGAAAAAAAAAAGTAGCCTATGAGCAGGCGCGGTGTTTGATAAATAAATTGCTTAACACTGGCGTAACTTTGTTTTAAAAAAATGAGTGAGTGAGTGAGTGGGGGTTGGTAATACAATGCTAAATCAGATATATGTACAATAACATGTCCAACAATCGATTTAAATAGTACATGTATCCGCGGCATTAATTTCTCGTGAGCTTAAATGGTCCAGTGGTAGAACTTTCGTCAAGTTTGTAAAAGGTTCTGGGTTCTAATCTGCATTCATATAGTTATTTTTTTATTTTTTTTTTCTTCATCAAAACCGATTATGCTCATCAGTGGTTGTATATCAAGTAGTAAGGACACGTGTGTGTGCATTATATTTTGTGATTTCACCGTAACGAATAGGCCTATTCCATGTAGCTGGCCCGCCATCTACTGGATAAAAAAAATATTGGCCCACGGCCAAAGTTACTTGCCGACCCCTGATCTATACCATGCAAGTAATATTCGGATGCATTCAAAAAGTTTGTTAAAAATCCTGTTTCGAAACAAAAGCACCTTTTGTTCATATTATCTTCATTGTGTTATTAGTTAATCCGGTTTGTTTATTTTGTAATGCGGCTAGCTTGAGAGTTGCTACGACATCTCTGAAATGTCAAACAACTGTTATTTGGAAAAACAAGCACAATGAACATTCACCATACATTTTCAGCCACATAATAAACAGTATTTTGTACCTGGTTCCAGCCACTCCTTGTTCCTTGCTTCTCCCTCCAGAGGTGGATGTGCACAGCAGGGAAATGTAGGAGTGCCGTGTTTGTGGATGTCCTGAACATGGTTAACCATGCTTTGCCTCTCGGCCTCCATCACATCTGCATCTCCATTAGGACATGGAAGCTGCAGTCCAGTAGAGCTGGGTCAAAACAGCTGGCCTCCACAGCTTCAGATCTTCACCTCTCCTTCAGAAGCAGCCAATGCTTTCCCTAGACCCGTATCACAACAGAAACACAACTTGTAATTATAGACAATAAACAAAACTACCTTCATCAACATACATAGTTTTGCCAATATGCCAGGTGTCAAAGAAATGGCTTGTTCCTTTGGGACACAACTCCTCCCGAACACACTTGGCAACCTGAAATGTGTGAAGAAACATTCATAACATAACATGATTATAAGAACATTTGATTTTAGCTGTAAATATAGTCAGCGGCAAGATTTTTGGTGTGTACATGTGTGTTTCTTTACCTGGCGATTTCTGTCTGTGATGAGGACTGACACTTGCATATGTTGCAGAGTCAGAAACCTTATGCTGCGCTTTAGGCCCTCTAACTCACACCAGGTACTACTTAGGACACTGGAGCTCTGTAAAAAAACATTTGGTCATCTCATTGTGTTACATTGAATTGAAAACTTTATTGAACAACAATCAACATGAAGTGTTCAAAAGGCTAAAAACACAAAAAGCCCAAAGGCTTGTTTCCATTGTGGTCCTTCAGATGGAAGATGAGTAACAGTACATGGACAAACATTAAAAACAGTGAAGAAAGGGGGCATACAAAATACAAACAAATAAAACAGATAAAAAACACACACACACAAAAAAAAAAACGTAACAAGGGTCAAATTCCCATATAAACAAGCCAGACTGATCTCATGAAATGGCGTATGTATGACACGCCGATTCGTATGCAATCTTGGCGTGCTATCAAGACGCATAATCGCTTTTTAGCGTGTTTATCAACGCCGTTTGGCCTCCGTTGAATTACAATGCCTTGCGATTGCGTGTTAGTTTACGCCAAGATCGCCTGAAAAAAGAACTTCTGTTCGTTTTTTTCCCCGACCCTCTGCGGAAACCTACGAAGTGCTTTCACGTGACTATCACAGAGACTTGGATTGAAAAGCATCGCATGTGAGTTTTCATCTTTTACAACCCACAAGTGTTAAGATTACCTCCGAAAAGAGAAAAAACAAAGATATATAATTATATACAAACTGCAAGTCTTGGGCACATTTGACCCATATACAGCACCCACTGCGTTGTTTTAGCTATAATCATTAAGCACAACGCTGCTCATCCGATCATAACCATATCATAACATGATAGACTATAATAACTTTAAGCACTGCTTATTTCATAAAGGCCGCCGCAAGAAAACGTGTCTTTGTTACATTGTACAATGTGCTGTTGGATTGCTTATTATTTAGCAATTCTGTCTGCCATCGGACACGATTCTGTTAAAAGGATCGATCGCTAACCAATGACCCTAGTGATTATTATTAGCTAGGCCTAACGTTACACCTACCCTTTTAACGTTAATGGTACATGAATTCAGAGGTGGAAAGAGTAATAAAATATTCTACTCAAGTAAAAGTACCACTACTTCAATGAAATTTTACTTAAGTACAAGTAAAAGTACCGGTCTAAAAATCTACTCAAGTAAAAGTAAAAAGTAGCTCGTTTAAAATTTACTCAGAGTAAAAGTTACTGAGTTACTTTTTTAAGAATCCCCATAGACAGTATAAGAAGTGGACAGAGCCATCTCATTGGAACTCAGTTGAGACAGTTGAAGCCCGTTTTTAGCGATTTTTGAGCACTTCCGTTCCTGACGCGCAGACTCAAACCGACTCAAACTAAGCTTGATGACGTGAGCAACCCGTCTGACAGACGTAAATCTTCGAGTAGCTGTGCGTGAAAATTGCCAACGTTAATCTTGCAGAGACGGATAACTTGAGCAAAGAGTTCTTTGGCGTGAGTGAGCAGGAGTATTTTGTCCCGTTGCTTTTATGGACTCATTATCTATGGGCTTCTCCCTTGACGGGACGTCCCCCCGATTGCCTGCGAGCTTCTCCTCCTGTCTGTACGGTCATTTCTGTACAGCGCGACAGAGAGTCGAGTGGTTATGACGCAATCATTAGCCGGTTTTTACAAAAACTGTTTCTACGGGGCCATAATGTAACATAGAAGGTAATGGAGCCCTTTATACATTGTTGTGTTTCTTTAGAAATAAATAATGGACAAATGGAGTCTTTAAATGCCCCAGATGTAAAGTTATTCGCCGTCAAAGTGACGGCAAAATGAATGGGAGTCAATGGAAATGCTAACGCAAGTGAAGTTCTGCTACAAGATGGCGGCACCCAGCCGACTTCAACTTCCGGTGGATGGATTACCCCCTTGGGAATCCCCCATGTAGGGTTGTAATGTTATGAGCTTTTCACAGTATGATAACGTCTCAGAAAATATCACGGTTTACAGTATTAATCAATTATTAAATAAACTGTATTATTAAATTATGGTTATTATTTTTTTTTTGGTTTAACAAATGCTTTTAATTAAAACAAACTTGAAACCATTTGTTTGTTTTGTTTATTAAAATTTCAATAAAACATTTAATCAATTAAATTCGATAATTGATAATGAATTAGATTAACAACTTATTTTTAACATTAATTATTTATTAAAATGTTTAAGAATAATATTGTCCTATGAAATGTATTTTATTCAGAAAATGAATGTTTCTTTTTATGATTTAATCCAAATAAATTATCAAAAACGGTGGTAATTAAATGTAAATTTAAACTTGTGTCCTTTTATTTTTTGGGGGAAGCGGTACAAAAACAGATTTACTAAATCAAACCATGGACAAAAAATATATTCATTTAAATAATGTTTAAATAAAATGTATTATTATTGTTGTTATTATGATTATTTTGAGAAGTAGGCTAAGTTCTATTGTATGCCTACAATAGTAATATATTTCTGTCATATTAATGTCTCCTAGTAAAACCGAACTTTTATTTTGACGGGTTGCAGTGAAGACCAAAAGTGTAAAAAAGTGTTTCAAAGTGTATTTGACAATGGTTTTTCTCAAATAAAATTATGAAAATGCTCATTAGGCGTGCTCTCAGAGCAGCTCTGGAAATGTTCATGTATCCATATCATCACATTGATGTGAGATGCTGAAAACACCATGAACGTCAAGCGTACTTGAGTATGTAGTAGACAAAGCGGCGCAGCTCAGCAGAACAAATATGGTTATATATTTGCAGTATTTTTGTGCTTAAATATTCACAGACCATGTCGCATTTGGATTTATTGCACAGTTCTACTTTCCATGTATACATCCATCCATTATTTTGCGTGTTTTACGTGACATCTGCGTTGAGTAATTCCATTTTCATGACTGGATTCCGGGATTCCCTCTGCATAACGCAAGTCATTCGGCCTTAAGTTATATTTGGGACATACCTTGTCTGCAGGAGGGATGGTGTCCTCCTTTTGCGTCCACATTTTTTGCAAATTGGATATCTATCCTCGAGGACAACCACGCTTTTTTCCTACAAACTATTCTCATACTGCCCATAATTCGCTTCATAAGAATTCAAGGGCGCTTCGCTTTCAGCTTCAGCTGGGTCTGCGTCACCTTTCTAGCGCGTTTGTTCTCCTGGCCTTCAACCAATAATTTCCGGAGTGTGATTTTTTTTTTCTCCCTTGTATTTTTTTTTTTTTTACTCAGTAACGGATATGATTTCAAATGTAGCGAAGTACAATACTTCAAACAAAACGTACTTAAGTAAAAGTAAAAGTACATGTTTTAAAAACTACTTGAAAAAGTAGAAGTACACAAAAAAACTACTCAATTACGTAACGCGAGTAAATGTAATTCGTTACTTTCCACCTCTGCATGAATTAAACTATTTCATACGAAGATGAAAGTTCAGAAACTAAGTTTACGCTATAACCCAGTACAACATAAAAACATATATTTTATGTACCCTCTGGTATTTACACTTGCCGTTTTTTATTTCACCTTAAATTTAAAAAAAAAATTTTTTTGAATCGGTCGATTGGAGACTTTGAACCCATCCAGCCTAAAATAACGCAATATATCCTGTGAATTTGCGGCCTGTGTTCAAGTGGTTCGTGTAATTTACATGGATGTACCATCAACATGTTTTAAAGTTTTTAAAAATGAATATTAAACTAATACAAATACCAGGGTTGCCAACTTTTGAGTTTATTAAAGTGTTAATGCCCCCCTTTACACTTTTTAACATCTTCGTCAACCTGAATTGCTAAAGATGGATGGATGGATGCATGCAGATTTGTCATGTATGTCAAATTATGACCCTATCATTTAAACGAAATTTCCTTTCTTCCATGTTTAGTGTTCACTCCGGTATATCATCATCTGAACAGGTGTAGCCTACTACACAAGGGCTAAGGTGTATTTAGTATATGACCATTTTTTTTGTCTAATTCAACCTTCCTTTACTTTGCAGCATTACAATCTCCCAATCACTCCTACCTCATCCAACCCTACAGTCGTCCTCTTTAAAAGTGTCACCAACGGCTCTTTTAAGAGCCATTCTTCTCTCTCTTCTTATTTTTTACTCTGTTCCATTCTTTACTTCTCCCAACTTCTTCAGTTTATCTTTTCCCAAGTTTTGTCCTCACTTTCTTACACTCCTTCACCTCTCTCTTTCTCTCTCTCCCTCGTTTTTTTCTATTTCTCTCTCTGACTCACTCACTCACTCACTCACTCACTCACTCACTCACTCACTCACTCACTCACTCACTCTGTGTGTGTCTGTCTGTGTCTGTTGGTCTGTCTAAATGGCAGGCCACTGTAATAAAGAGCTTTTGGAAGCTGCAATGGTCCTTGGGGACATTTATATTGAAAGTGCAGCAGGTGCAGCTACTTCAGACTCTACCCAGACCCCTACTGAGCCACCTGCAGTACGGCCTTGCCAGCGTGGCCACAAGCGAAGTGCTAAGAGGAAACCTCTATCCATAGATCAAGAAGGTTTGTTAGCTATTTTGGCATGAAGTTGGTTATATTTAATGTTAAGGAGCCTCCGTGGATGTAAAATGTACTGCCAGTAATTGCTTGTCTCGCTAACACCAGACAGCCTTTCAATTCACATTTTCAATTGAGAATGGTATTGTGTATTGTATTGAATTAATGTGATTGTATCCTGTGATTTTGGTGACATTGCTATCCTTTCCAGCAATTCCATATTTCTCTGTGTTGCAGCTGATGTAGTTCCAATGGACTTTGGGAATATAGTTGCAGGTGTAGCGAGCCTACATAATAATAATATACATAAAATGTATTTAAGGGGGCCGGAAGGCCAATTTAGCTCAAAGGGAATGATTCATCGATTTGCAATGAATCATTGACCGAATCACTATGGAACCGAGCAAATGACTCGTTTAGAGTTCATTTGAACGGGCCGTAATTTTAACCTTGGCAACAGGTATTTATCCAATTTATAGTGCAACACTATGTATTAGCAAGGTAACTTTAGATCGGCAGTACAAGACATTAAATGTGTAAGCAAAACACAAGACAAATATCTTTTCAAATATATGGACGACTTTATTAACTATTCTAAACACATAAAACTAAGGTCTAAACACAATCACACACACACATTCATACAAGGCGCAAAGGAAGAGAGAGAAAGAGTGAGTTTTCAGAGTGAGAGGCACTTGTAAGACATAAACCTGAACGAACCACCAAGCATTAATTTAAACCTTCGTTTCTTAGACAGGTTATTCAATTTACATACAAAGGCACCAGTTCAGATCGAGTCTGGAGTACTTGCTTGTCTTTGCGTTGCTTATGCCAGGGAGTTTCCTTTTTGCGGTGCTTCGTCAAAGGTGTTTCCCGGGTCCGTTATTTGGCTGGTCTCCTCGTGTGCCTGATAGATCTTGGACGGCCAGTCACGTGGGGTGTTGGCGCGGATGAGTGAAAGTCTTTGAAGTTGGAAGCTGGTTTTGTAGTTGAAACGTTAAAACGAGACTTTACAGCAAAACTTAACTTAGAACGAGACTTTTAACGAGAAAATAAAATACAACTAAGAAAAAGAAAGAAAAGTGAGACGAAAAGTTTGATGGCTTGAATGAAGCTGTTTTAAACTCCGATCTTGATGAGTTTGTGTTTGTCTGCTGGTCTAATTTGGGTCTGGTCGATGTAGAAGCGTACGAACATGAACACTCTCTTGCTGTTTTTTGATAGAGAGAGGCACAAACTTAATTCAACACCGAACCGAACTGAACCGAACCGAACCGAACCGAAACTGAACTGCTCTCTGGACCGAACTGAACTGAACTGCCTTGTTCGGGTCTTTAACTTAAAGTTAGTCCAACCTCTTTTGGAGAATTCTGGCCAATTGGACAATGGCATCATCTTAGGAGGTGGACCTCGTTTCTTCTTATCATAAATCAGGCGTTATCTATGATCTGCTTGCTCTCCAACACTAGCAGAGAACAAGAGACCACAGTTTAACATTATAGATTATTATAATCATACAAAGCATTTTACACAGATTTCACTCAAGCCATCCTAAGAATTAAGAATATATGATCTCACTGATATCAAACAAGACACACTTTCATTCATCCATCTAAAGTAACAACATTTGCATGACTTGTATGCTATCTAGTATAATAGACACATACATAGCTACAATATAGGATTAGGTAGTGGAACAATGTTTGATTATAAGTTCGTCAAGAATTGTTCTGGGATGAGTTTATGCATTTTTATATGAGAAGTCTCTTGTCTCTGTGGGTTTTAAGAGGTCTCAACAATGAGGTCATTCAAAAGTCTTCACGCAGAGGGAAGTCTGTTTTACTTTTCGGTGTCATGTTCAGCAGTGGTCATGCTGAGGGAGGTCAAAGGTGGTCAGACCTTTCACCATTCTGGCAACGTTCTTCCTGTTTTAGGCTTATCTCTGAGGAGTCTTGGCCATAAAAATCTTCTCCGGAGGGGGTGCCTAGACTATCTGGCGTCAGTGTTGTGACTTAGGAATGTGGTGTTAAAATCCGTAATGTTGAATCACATTTTAATGAAGCCCATGAGAGATTAGAAAGATTAATTTGTGTTTGGTTCATCCGTAAATTCTCTACATATCCCCCCTTCGATCGATGATGGGTTGATGAGAGAAGACATCATTGAACGCTGGAGAAACAGAAGAAGCAAACACACACAGCAAACAACAAGGCAAACACCGCCATGACTGGTCACTTTACTGGTGCAGGGCATTAGATTATCTAGGCCTAAACAGGTTCACTCTCTCAATATAGTCAATCATGTGGAAAAAGTTTAGTTCAATTTTAGGACCGTTATTCTAGTTTGTTTTAAAACGGTGATTGATCAACTTTGTGACTAACTTTGATTTGTTTGTTTTATTCTCTTCTAAATTGTTCTAGGTTTAGACCAATTTACCTTTCAAATTTTGATTCGAATGATGCAGAGAGTTCTCTAGGCTAACATTCGTTTTAAGGTGACTTGCAAACATCAGGCGTGGTGCGTCAATCCTTATATGGTAACCTTGACCCTTATGGGGTAACAGGGATTTTACCTAATAAAAGAAGAAGAAAGGGAAGAGGTAAAGCAAAACAAAGCAGTTGAGTGACTCCTGTATGGCTACTGTTGTGCAGTGTCAGGTGTCACAACGTAATGAGAGGGTTACACTTGTTGGGTGTATTGCTACATGTTTCCTATAGAAAGGATAGCTAAGTCAGTGTTGCGATTTCAGTGTCTACCTGTGGGAAGAACATGTTTGTTGAATGTTTTTCATGGTAGCTGTGTTTAACTTGTGTATGTTAGTGGTACAGTGTAGTGTAGTGCAGGTACTGCATGTATACTGTATGTATGTCAGATCTGTCTCAGTCTGTTTTGCTCCCCCCTTTTGCTTGATGGTTAAGCTTTGATGGGCTTGTTGCATCTTTGCCTTGGAAAGGGATCTTCTGTGATCTGCTGGGGGTCAGTCCAGTAAGGCAGGAAGTTCTCTGGCAGACATTGGGAGATGGTTTGGCATGGATGCGTGAAGCTGTAGTGCAAAACGTGGTCTCCTTTGTTGCCTTCCTCTTGTGATGCCTTCTGGTTGTGACAGACTTTCTGACCTTCTGTGCTTACTGTCGTTGCGGTAGCACACACATAGTTCTTGAGTTTGGAGCTTGTGGTGTGATGGGTAACCAGGATGGTGTTTTCTGGTACCTCGGGGTGTTTGTCAGTGGTTGACTGTGAGAGACCACTTTGTTCTGGGTTGTTGTTGAACAGGTGGTTGTCTCAGGAAGGTGTACAAGGTGATCACTGGTCTTCTGTGTTCAGCTTGTCTTTGATGAGCACTTGCAGTCGCCTCAGGAGTGGCTCCATGTCTTCTGAGGGGAGACTGTCGTGTTCTTGGGCACACTCAGTGGGGTGTTTGGCTGAGTGGTGCGGAGGTGGGTTTCGTTGTCGCTTACCCACATAGAATGCTTTTGGATGCACTCGTTGATTCCAGTTGTTTCCTTCTGGTGGGTCCCATGACTTTTCCATGTGGTTGGAGTGGTAGAAGTCATCGGCATGGGAGTCACGTTCTCTGTGCTCCTTACGAAGGACTGTGGTGTTGTCATGCCACTGGGTGTCTTCCAGTGCAAGGCTTGTGTCTTGGCTGATGGAGTTTGACACTGTGGATGTTTTCAAACCTTTCTTTGAGGACATCTTTTGTTTGATGTAGGCCTTGTGTGTCAGGTCACGTAGCTGCTGAATCGTCATTGTGCCTGGGCAGGCCATGATGCCAAGATGATGACTCAAACCAGGGTGCAGGTTTCTCAGGAAGAGGGTTTTGAAGTTCACATCCTCTTCAAGTTCAGGTTTGTTATGTCCACCTAAATAGGCTTGTCGAAAGCGGCGGTAATAGGCTTGGGGAGTCTCTTGACGACATTGTTTGGTTTCCAAGGCGATTAACACACCGTGTTCTGACTCTGGACCTGTGAATTCTTTAATCATTGTCTCACGTAGTAGCTGGTAGTTTGACATGACATTAGCAGGTTGTCGGTCTAGGAAGCTTCGTACCTCTGGACTGGATGTGGATCTGAGGAGGTAGAACCTGTCTCTGTCAGTCATATGGGGTCTCACCTCGAGGTTGAAGTCGATATCTCGGAGGTAGGCCTGGATGTCGGGACCCTCTGTGGAGTTCGGGTTGAACTGAGTGATATTCTTAACCAGCTGGTTGAGATCTTTAACGGTCATCCCGTGTGCAGCTTTGGAGTCTGCCTGGATGAGCTCTCTTCGTTTGTTGGCAGTGAACAGTTCTGTGGTGAAGGCCGGTGACGTTTTGGGTTGTGGCCATTCACTTCTTTCACTGTATGCCAGTTCTTGGATGGAGGACTCTGTTCTGCTCAGCAGGGGTGATGTTGAGGGAGGTCTCTCCCTTCTTGGCTCTGGTTTCTGTTGGAAAATGTGCTGGAGTTCATCTCTGACCGCGTAGAGCTCGTCGTTGGCGGCGTCTCGCTGTTGGATCAGATGGTCCATTTCAACGCTGCACCTTTGCAGGTGGTCTTCCAGAGCAGTGATTTTAGAGTTCTTACTTTCAATGTCAGCTTTGGCTTTCTCTAGCTGATGTTCAGCAGACTGGAGTTGGTTTACCAGGTGTTTCTGGACAGTCTTTGACTCTTGTTTGTCACGTTCAGTGACTGCAAGGGCTTCTTGGAGCTTGTCAACTTGTGTCTTTGTTTCTTGCTCCGCTTCGTCAGACACTTTGAGTTTGTCTTGAGCTTTACCTTTGAGCTGGTCTTTGCAGTGTTGAGTGTGCATCAGCTCTCGCAGGAACTCGATGGTCTTGGAGTCATCCTGGCCTTTCACTTCCAGCTTGTCTATGCGGTTCTGGGCACGTGTCAGCTCCTCCTGTAGGTGGGTGACGTGCTGGTGGCTTAGGTTTAGCTGGGCTGTGAAGGCATTACTTAAGGAACAGGTTATCTTGGTTAGTTCCACGTGGTTTTGGTTCTGGCTTGAATCATGTGTCAGGAATCTTCTCAGAATTATGATTATTATTAAAAATAATAACAGTTCAATTGTCTTTGGTGTGAGGCAGTCTGTAATGCCTCTGAACCAGGCGTCCACGTCTTCCCGTTGGGCAGTGGGGTTTGTCGTCCACGACATGTTGGCACGCTTGGTGAAGAGACTGACACAGATCTGTGTGTATAAGCCTATATGTGGTTGAACGGCTAAGTGTCGTTTCAGTAATTGTACACCAATAGTGAAGTGTTGTGATGACTAAGTGTTGGTCTAAGTGTACACAGTGAGGCTAGTGATGCGAAGATCTCGTCACTCAACTGGGTAAATGAAAGAGAGAGAAAAAGGTTAAAACAAATCTCAATGGAAAGAAACTTTTTTTTTCAATGGGAGAAATATTTTTATAAATATTTTCTATCAATGAAAAGCTGGTTTCAACTCGTGGGGTGAGGACTTAGTCGCTCAACTGAGTAAGGGACAAAGAGAGAAAAGTTAACAACCAATTTCAATGAGGGAAAAAAAAAAACAAAAAGAAAATTATTAACTAGGGGAAGTATTAATTTCTCATAAATGTTTTTATCAATGAAAATCTGTTTCCGGAAAGGTAAACAATATTATTGCTTATGTTTGCGAGGAAAAATAATACAATAATGATGTTGATACCTCTTCGCTGAGTTTGACAGGATTGACACCACACACCTTCAGTTCGACCGCTTACAGCAGGGATGCTTTGAAGGCGGAGTTTGCTCAGTACTTGTCTCTGTTACTTGATCTTGGATAAGATGTCAAAGTTTAAATTGCGTTACAAATGCAGGGAGAGTATGAAGAACACAAGAGGGTTTGATTAAAAATCAAATATCTAATAATCTGTTTGTTGGGACAGATTATATTTGTCTCTTTTAGAGTCGATTGGTGGTTCTTCCAGGTTTGTTCCTACAAATGTGAAGAATAAGATGGAATAAAGCAGGACAGAACAGGAAAGACGTGATGAGGAAGAAATGAAGCAAGGAGGTTGGATCCCGCTACCTTTACGTCTACCACGAGTATAGAATTGATAGTTGAGGAACAACTAAACACACAAATAAACTTTTGTAAAAGACGATTGTCTCTGGTTTATTTGAAACTCGTATGGAGAGGGTAATGTCCCCTATTGAAGCGTCCCGAAAATTAATTAATCAGAACAAATATAGTGGTTAAGTTTATAACCAACAGGACGAAAGGATAAAACGCAATGACAATAATGAGCAAGTCTGAGTCTAACACTATTTTTGTAATAGTAATAACAACTTTCAAATTTTAACTTTCAGAGTTCAAGACTTATTCACCTAAAGTGATTAGATCTCAACGAGAAATTTAGAAATTATGAAAATTATGAAATTAGAATTATTAAAAATAAATCTAGAAATCATTAGAAATCATTAGAAATTATGAAAATTAGAATTATTAAAAATAAATCTAGAAATCATTAGAAATGACCTGTCTAAAATTTCAATTTTATTTTAATATTTCCTTTTCTTCAAAATCAATTTCAAAATTGACAATTAATAATAGTAAACCAGCATTTGCTTTTTCAAGAAAAATGCAGGTAAAGTAATTAATAATTGTAAACCAATATTTCCTTTTCCAGTAACGTATAGGTAAAGTGTGAGAGGAAAAGGAAAAAAAAGAAAAGACCACCAGGTCTAAAAGTCGAGGTGTTTAAATTGTTAAATCACTTTAACTTTGTTCAAACAGACACTGTAGTTAACTGCTGGGGCTAGTATTGATAACAGTAACTGATGCTAAAGGCTTTAGCACAGGCCTCCGTGCAAGGCTACTGCCTAGCTTAGCGCTTGTTTACACCGAGGGTTGGGTCAAAGTTCACCCGGAAGCGTTGGCTAAGACTTCCGTGTCACGATCGTAACTATAGCGACCAAGCGAACGCTAGTGGGCGAACCGGGAATTGCAGACAGTTGGAAAACAGTTTGTTAGAGTTCCATGCAATATGGGAGCATTTCAACAATGTCCACAGAACATGCATGTACAGTAACAATCGATCCTATTACGGGAAATGTCGGCGCATTTCACACTGTTCAAATAAGATACACCACTCGTAGCTGGTTTTACGACGTGGGGCTTCACTCAGTTTGTCAAGAGTGATATTAACTTTAAGCAAGCGACAGCTTTGCGTTAATAGATGTAATTAGGACGACCTCGGCGGATCGTCTCTGTGCACGTTTATCTAGGCACATAAAACAATAACTGTTGGTTCAGTTTCAATGGCAAGCTTTACTTGATAACGAATTTAAATAACCACTATTCAAATTACACTCGGACATGCGCAATGTTACACGAGAATTATTTGAACGGACACAAACAGATAAGATTAGTTAAGCCTCGCTGTTTATCACGGGGATCAGTGGGACACGCACTGAACCAGATAAATAAATATAAGGCTTATGACTAGCTTAGATGAGGAACACGCTCATCGCTCTGTGAGGAGAATATTAGTCCTTATAGGGTTATTTTAATTACTGCAGTTTGATTTCGTTCAGCTCTCTAACTGATATAACACACACACACACACAACGTTATAGCTTTTCTGAAAGACTCTGGGACACGCAGAAATCGAACAGCTATAACGAGGTATTTCTGGAAATGAGGAACACGCTCAATTCTTACCTTATCGTAGTGTGAGGTTTTATATCTTAAATTAATTTACTGCAGTTAACAAGGAAAACGAATAGGGAGGCAGACTGTAACAGCTTTCTCTGGGAGCATTCACTCAAGCAGCAGCTCTCATTCAAACGGGGCGCGCGCTGCGCGCGTCACACAGACTCTGAGAGAATCGGATCTCTCATCCGCACAATATGAAAAGATAAATCTTGATAATATTCTTACAATTTAGGTTGAACTGCCCGCATTCTCCACCAAATAATGTAGCGAGCCTACATAATAATAATATACATAAAATGTATTTAAGGGGGCCGGAAGGCCAATTTAGCTCAAAGGGAATGATTCATCGATTTGCAATGAATCATTGACCGAATCACTATGGAACCGAGCAAATGACTCGTTTAGAGTTCATTTGAACGGGCCGTAATTTTAACCTTGGCAACAGGTATTTATCCAATTTATAGTGCAACACTATGTATTAGCAAGGTAACTTTAGATCGGCAGTACAAGACATTAAATGTGTAAGCAAAACACAAGACAAATATCTTTTCAAATATATGGACGACTTTATTAACTATTCTAAACACATAAAACTAAGGTCTAAACACAATCACACACACACATTCATACAAGGCGCAAAGGAAGAGAGAGAAAGAGTGAGTTTTCAGAGTGAGAGGCACTTGTAAGACATAAACCTGAACGAACCACCAAGCATTAATTTAAACCTTCGTTTCTTAGACAGGTTATTCAATTTACATACAAAGGCACCAGTTCAGATCGAGTCTGGAGTACTTGCTTGTCTTTGCGTTGCTTATGCCAGGGAGTTTCCTTTTTGCGGTGCTTCGTCAAAGGTGTTTCCCGGGTCCGTTATTTGGCTGGTCTCCTCGTGTGCCTGATAGATCTTGGACGGCCAGTCACGTGGGGTGTTGGCGCGGATGAGTGAAAGTCTTTGAAGTTGGAAGCTGGTTTTGTAGTTGAAACGTTAAAACGAGACTTTACAGCAAAACTTAACTTAGAACGAGACTTTTAACGAGAAAATAAAATACAACTAAGAAAAAGAAAGAAAAGTGAGACGAAAAGTTTGATGGCTTGAATGAAGCTGTTTTAAACTCCGATCTTGATGAGTTTGTGTTTGTCTGCTGGTCTAATTTGGGTCTGGTCGATGTAGAAGCGTACGAACATGAACACTCTCTTGCTGTTTTTTGATAGAGAGAGGCACAAACTTAATTCAACACCGAACCGAACTGAACCGAACCGAACCGAACCGAAACTGAACTGCTCTCTGGACCGAACTGAACTGAACTGCCTTGTTCGGGTCTTTAACTTAAAGTTAGTCCAACCTCTTTTGGAGAATTCTGGCCAATTGGACAATGGCATCATCTTAGGAGGTGGACCTCGTTTCTTCTTATCATAAATCAGGCGTTATCTATGATCTGCTTGCTCTCCAACACTAGCAGAGAACAAGAGACCACAGTTTAACATTATAGATTATTATAATCATACAAAGCATTTTACACAGATTTCACTCAAGCCATCCTAAGAATTAAGAATATATGATCTCACTGATATCAAACAAGACACACTTTCATTCATCCATCTAAAGTAACAACATTTGCATGACTTGTATGCTATCTAGTATAATAGACACATACATAGCTACAATATAGGATTAGGTAGTGGAACAATGTTTGATTATAAGTTCGTCAAGAATTGTTCTGGGATGAGTTTATGCATTTTTATATGAGAAGTCTCTTGTCTCTGTGGGTTTTAAGAGGTCTCAACAATGAGGTCATTCAAAAGTCTTCACGCAGAGGGAAGTCTGTTTTACTTTTCGGTGTCATGTTCAGCAGTGGTCATGCTGAGGGAGGTCAAAGGTGGTCAGACCTTTCACCATTCTGGCAACGTTCTTCCTGTTTTAGGCTTATCTCTGAGGAGTCTTGGCCATAAAAATCTTCTCCGGAGGGGGTGCCTAGACTATCTGGCGTCAGTGTTGTGACTTAGGAATGTGGTGTTAAAATCCGTAATGTTGAATCACATTTTAATGAAGCCCATGAGAGATTAGAAAGATTAATTTGTGTTTGGTTCATCCGTAAATTCTCTACACAGGTAAAATGCCATTCAGTATTCATTATCCAGTATTTCATTTACGGATGCATTGATTGAAATATTTTGTCACAATTTTTTTACTGTTTTAGATTCCCTGGCAGCATTAAAAGATGTCCTCTCTGGGCTGCCAGAGCCTGCCATGTCTCTCCAGGAGGAACCAGAAGGAAAGTGGGGTCTCCGCCAGACTGTAACGCATGAGCGGTGGGACACAGCCCGGCCAAAGCTGGTTGAGGCTATATTGTCTGCTGCCAATGTCCAGAAGACCTGTGGTCACTGCGGTGAAGAGGCTGTGATACGCTGCCTCGACTGTCTTCCACGGCATGTCTTCTGTGAGAAATGTGATGTTTTTCAGCACCGGCAGCATGTTCTGCACAACAGAGACTATTTAGTGGAGGGTTTTCACCAACCCATTTCTCCAACTGTAATAGTGCAGAAAAGAAGCAATGGGACGTATTGCCTTATTTCAGAGGGTATGAGCATATATATTATAGTTTATATGAGCATATATATTTGTAACAATACAATTTGTGTTAATATACATGGTGTTCTCCTCTTTCCATTTGCTTACAGCCCAGCTTCTCCCACTTGCATTGCCGATAGCTGTGTGCTCTTGCAGCAGAGCCTCTGTGGAGGTCAGGCCAGGACGACCTGTCACTCTAGTCACAATGAATGGTATGTGTCTGTGTAACAAGGTCTAACCATTTCAAAGCCTGCTTTCTCAAACAAAGATGTTTTATGGAAATCTACATATCAGTCACCATTACCCATTTTTATTATAGGACGGTTTGATCTCATGCTCCCAGAAGTAAATTGTCAGAGCTGTGGCAGTGACTGGACACCTGATGTCAAGGACATTGTGGGGAGTGGCTTGTGGCCCGCATCCACTATTAAGTTCCAGACAATTTATCATGTAAATGTTTTCAAAACGTATGAACAGATGAAGTTGGATGCACCGAGTATGTCTCGTCATGCATTTGTGAAGATGCTAGAGACAAACTCAAAACGTCATGGAAGGGTAAAGTACCAACACTACATTCAGTCTTGCAAACTACTCACTTTTGCCAATGGGAGGGGAGGGGAGGGGCTGTTAGACCTGCTGACTCGAGGGAGCTCCTTAGGAATGGCTACTCTCAGTGAGGGCTTTTTTTTTATACTTGTACAGTAATGACCTGTTGAAGGAGGAGGTTATAAAGCCTTAATGGAGCACTCACTGTGGAGCTAAATTAGTTATAGGAGTAATCATGCTCTGTTCAGTGTCTCTTCACAAATGCACATTTTTCTTCATTTTGAATACACACTGGCATCCGTCACCATGCAATTAAGCCCAATATAATGAAATTTTGCCTGTCTTTAGACATATGGTTTTATATGTGTAATGTCTTTGCATCTCTTACAGATTGGTCAAATCTGCCGAGATACATTTCACCTAAGTTTTCGTCAGTATAAATATTCAATATCGGAGCTAGACAAATATTTGAGAAAGGATGACATAATGCAGTGCCAGCTTGCACTCCAAACATGGTGGCTGTGTCGGCAGATGGAAATAGGAAGGCTTATCGCTTCAACAAATCAAAAGGGTTTGTATAATCCCATACTGCACATCAATGCAAAAAGTATGACTATGAAAGGGAATATAAAGTTAGAGATATACATAAACTAAATGTTCCTCTATTCATTGTATTCAACATTTGTTTTCTTTCTACAATTGTTTTTCATTTTAGAACTGGTGATAAGTCCTTCTACGAAGGTCTCTTCTTTGCTCCTGACAATGATGTGGCCAATTTCGTTGAGAAGCTGCAATCAGGCATGAGAGGGGTAAGACTGAATGAAATGTACACATTCATCAGCCAAACTATTATCATATATCATTCACTTTTCACTTTAGTCTATATTATTATTACCACAACACACAGGTGCTGCAGGTGTGCCAGCTGCACCTCCTTAATGTCCAACACATCTCAGGTTCTTTTGTCAGTTTGAGATGGCTCAAGCTAAGGGAGTGACGGTTATTATATAACCGTGAGACCGGCGGTTATAGTTGAACACCGTCATTAGAACTGTATAACCGCCAAAACCGTGTTATTTTATATTTTTTTCACAAACATTTTTTATCATACATTTTTTAAATACTAATATCAGCTTACGAGGGAAACGGAGGCGGAGTTAGTGGTGCTTCGGAGGCTGCTACTGCTGGAGATGATTCGGGAGAGGTCTGTGCCCCTTTACCGATCAGAGCGCACGCTGACACGGAGTAAAGCCTTGTTTATATTCAACGCGTCCACACGAGCGCGAAGGTGCGCGCGGCAAAAATGACACATTGGGTGCGCAAGACCCCATTTCGCTTGGCTGTGTGCACAGCTTTTTTTTTTTGTAACAGCGTGCGCGACGCCACATCCGAGGATGAACGACTTCAAGCCGAATCTGCCCGAGCATGTGTGTCTCACCCATGGTCTCACCGCACCGGCATCCAGTTTGCGCATCTAAATTGCAAAGTTCATTGCAAAGTTTTTTTAAGGTTTTGTTTACTGTGTGTGATTTATTTAAAACAAAGCACGTTCCTTGCAACATTTTTTTTTGTTGTTGCTAAGGATTTGTTTACTGTGTGTGATTCATTTAATGGAAAGCACATTCACTTCTAGTTGTCTTGCTGTTCATTTTAAATAAACATAGAGCAAGTAGCTAATCAGTGTCTGCTCGTTTTTTCAAACTAAGTTGTCCTATAACAGACGAACGTCGCAACGCATCACCCACTGCAGAAAGCCAATTCTGTCCAAAGTCAATTACACTAACTTTCTTCTCCATTCTGATGTTCAGTTTTAACTTCAACAAATGCAGACAAAATGCACTGAGTAGATAGCATGTGAGGATATTTGCAATAACGAACATGTCAATAGGTGTAATATTTTGTCTATTAAATGTTTGTCTGCATATATTGCAAGATGTCTGTTTAATTTTGTTTGTGTAATTGTGTTTTAGACACCTGGAAGAGCCACCTGTGGCAACTCAACATGGGCAGCAGCAAAGGAAGTGTCAAAAAAAGCTAGTGATCGCCTAGATGAGGAAGGCATGGAGATTGCTGTGTGCCGGCATTGCTTTTTCTTGAGGGGACTCAATATGTACCGTGGCGAAGTATTCGCCTAGCCACTTTATCTACAGCAGGACCTGGCAAGCCACTATAGAGTAAATTTTTTTTGCACTGATCAGATGTGCAGATACTGGCCCTATCTGCAGCGGGTGGCGGGTCAGTTTAGGGAGTTTGGGCGGCTCCTCAACATGAAGCCGCTACTTTCGGTGCTCCACGCCAAAGCTCACTCTGCAAAGTGTGAAGTAAGCAACACCCATGTATTACACAGACATTTTCATTTCACCATTTCCATAATTGTTTCATTTTGTCAAAAAAATTACAACATGTTGCAGATCCAATGGAGTGGGAAATACCAACCTGGAGCGGGTAATACCCTTGGTGAAGAGGTACAATGTTCTCTGATATATACTGCATGTGTAATGAATCAAATAATACTAATGGATACAATAGGTTTTGAGTTTATACCAGTGTTGCGCTCTTTCAATTTACATAGGTGGAACAAGTAAATAGCTTCCTCTCCAAGGTGGCTTTGACTACCAAGTACATGACAAAAGCTGGTAAGTATTATTGTGTAGAACATGAAAAAATGAACAGTGGAACCCTCCATCTGTACACCCAATATCTGCTGTTTCAGTAGCTTACACTTGATCACAGCCCAAAAAAACATCACAATCAGTTCACTATTCTCCATGGTTTCATTATTCACAGTCCCCTACAGATCATCACCCACAGGTAGCCTACTAGGGATCTACTGTACACAAGTTTGGCCACACAATAGCTGTACCTCATGTCCAAGAAATAGCATTGTAATGTGTATTAGTTGTTGTGTAAATATGTGTTTGTTGCTTTACAGCCAGGATGGACATAATCACTATACACGTAATCGGGTGGAACCAGAGGAAATCAGAAACCTTGCACATCACACTCAGCCAACGATATCACAAGGTCTACACAAAAATCCTAACCAAAATAACGTTCTAGTCAGAATATGCTGCATTATGTTCATGTAGTGTCTTTTTGGTTATTTATTGTTATTTTTTTGTGGATTGCTATTCTTTTTGTAGGTGGTACAGAAAAAACAGATAGAGGAACAAAAACTCAATGGACTGATGGCACAGCTGAACTGCACACCAGAAACACAAGACCAGTGGGTGACGGATGTGAAAGAGTGGGCACTAAGAGGTACGACAACAATGCTGATAACCAGTCAATAGTTGCTTTTCCATCCAACCTTTTAATGCGCTTTGGAACTATTCAAATAAGAAATCCCGGTTGGAAACCCGTGAAATGCACATAATAACTTCTAATGCGCATAGATAATTGATTCGCTATAGGGGGTGAATTAACTCTTGATGCACATAAGGTATGATGAGAATTAAGTTGATGTAAACAATTTATTTGCATACATTCACATTTGTTGTATTGTGACACCCCATGTTTTAATGGCACAGCTGGGTAAACGTCTTAAAGAAAAAGTAATTCTTAATCCACATAACACATGGATGGAAAAGCAAGCAGATGCACGTTTTCTTAAGACACTATTTCATGAATGCGCATACAATATGCAAATGAGTTAGATGCTAACGCAACTATAGGTGATGGAAGCAGATGATTAAAGGGCATTTTCAGGGTAACAAACAATATTATAACATAATTTTCCATCATAGGCAAAGGTAAAGGAAGCCTGCAGAAACAGCAGAGCAAAATCGAGGGACTGTTTCTCAGTTTGCAGCAGAGGAGGAAAGATCTACATTCTCGTAACGGTCTGTATAATGTTAGCTCCAAAATGACCCACACCATTCGAGGATTCCCCTGTCTCAGTGTCAGTGAAGAGGATTTTCATATCAATAAGGTTGACGTAATCGTTATGGATATGTTTTCTTGCACACTCATGTTGCAGGCAATAGTACCCAAAAACTTAGGGAAAGACGGCGGATATCCACACTTAAAGACAACCTGACAGAAGCCATCTCACTGTACAACAGTTCATCGGACCATAAAATTGACCCTGAGGAGGCAACTAGTGGAAGAGGAGGCTACATCTGGCCCTGGGAGGAAGAACCAAATGGTCAGACCCGACAATTTTTTCCCCCTTAAACACAGTTGAACTCTTAAAGATTACTTTTACATTGACAGCGGTTTAAAGTTGAAGTTGCATTATGATTACAAGAGAAGGGATCAGTTTGTAATCAGCTTAAAGTCCCCGTGAACCGGAAGTTGCAAACGACTTTTCTCCTGTGCTGTGACGTATTTCCAAGAGAAACAGAATACTAAATGAGGCAAAATAGTGAGCGTGGCTTTTTTTTCCAACTAGCACCTGATTGGATCTAGAAAAATGCACATCCTCGCCATCTCTCCTTTCACACGCTGTGTGCCTGTCTACTGTCAGTTGGAGGGGCGTGATTACGGATGTTAAGCAGACACCCAAACCGTCAAGCCTACGTCATCGGGCAAGGTCCTCCAGTGCAGAGGGGAGGGGCGTTTTCAGAATTTGATTAAAGATTACGAAGCCAAAAATTTTGTTTGTGTTGATTGACTTGCATGGATGAATTGTTCACCACAAAACGATCAATTTAGGCTAACAAAGTATGGTCAATTTTGATTTCATGGGGACTTTAAACTGTTACTTGTTTCCATTTTTATGTTTTGTCTACAGCTGGGATTGGATTAGATGTCAAAAGAAAGATGTTTGACCAGGTAATGCTTGTGAGTAGACTGGAGGAAGAAAAAGACATCCTCCTTTGTGAGATGACCCAGCATTGTCGTAATTTGCAGAGAAAAGTTGAGGAGTTGCAAACTGTCATTGACACCGGAAGCCATTTAAGTAAGTAGTCAAATAACATTTCCCCCTCACTGAATTCATGAATGATGGTTAACTGCATACCAGTGCTTTTTCATGTCATTTTTTTTTTCAAATAAAATATATTCTGCGATCTCTTGTAAGGCTGTTCACAGACCCTGTCCAAGGAGGGAAGCAGAGGCCTAAGATGTGCCCTGCGTGGCAGACTACATCACACTATACATCACCTGCAAGAAGTCAAGAGACAGTACACCTTGATCTTCAGGGATCAACTTGACAATGACTATTTCCATTACACAGAAGATGACCATTCAAACGAAGACAGCAGTGAGGAGGAAGACGAGGAGGATGAATTTACAGAAGAAGAGGAAGAAACAGCAGAAGACTGACTTGCAATATATAGATCAGTAGATACTTTCAATTGAGCTCTTAGAGCTAGCATTCTTTGTCTCCCAGTTGTGCCTGAAGGCCACCTGTTAACACCTTGCACTGAGCTCCAATCACTGGTTCAACACCACACCTCATCACTCACTCACTCACTCATCACTCACTCACAACACCACCACTCACTCACTCACACACACACACCTCACACACACACACCACACACACACCACACACACACACACACACACACACACACACACACACACACACACACACACACTCACTCACTAACATCACTCACTCACCACTCACACACACTCACATCACTCACTCACTCACTCACACACCACACACACACTCACTCACTACTCAGTCACACACTCACTCACTCACTCACACACCTCACTCACTCACACTCACTCACTCACTCACTCAATCATCATCAGTCACACCACTCACTCACTCACTCACACACACACACACACACACACCACACACACACACATCACACACACCACACACACCACTACACCACCACACTCACTCACTCACACACACACATCACTACTCACTCACTCACACACACTAACTCACTCACTCACACTCACTCACTGTCACACACACCACACTCACACACACACACACACACTCACTCACTCACTCACACACACTAACTCACTCACTTACTCACTCACTGTCACCACACACTACTCACTCACTACACCACTCACCACCTCACTCACTCAGTGTCACACACTCACACAACACACTCACTCACACCACTCCACTCACACTCAATCACTCACTCACTCACTCATTGTCACACATACACTCACACCTACACACTCACTCACTCACTCACTCACACCACACTCACTCACTCTCACTCACTCACACTCACACCACACTCACTCACTCACTCACTCACACACTCACCTCATCACACACTCACTCACACTCACTCACTCTCACTCTCACTCCACTCACTCACACTCACTCTCACACACTCACTCACACTCACTCACTCACATCCACTCACCTCACACTCATCAAACTCACTCACTCACACACTCACCACCACACTCACTCACTCCACACTACACTCACTCACTCACTCACTCACTCACTCACTCACTCACACTCACTCACTCTCACACACAAACTCACTCACTCACACTCACTCACTCTCTCTCTCACTCACTCACTCACTCACTCTCACACACAAACTCACTCACACTCACTCACTCTCTCTCTCACTCACTCACTCACTCACTCACTCACTCACTCTCACACACAAACTCACTCACTCACTCACTCACTCACTTACACTCACTCACTCACACACACACTCACTCTTACACACTCACACACACTCACTCACACTCACTCACTCACTCACTCACTCACTCACTCAGTGTCACACACTCACACCACACTCACGCACTCACTCACTCACTCACTCACTCACTCACTCACTCACTCACTCACTCACTCACTCTCACACACACTCACTCACTCACACTCACTCACTCTCTCTCTCACTCACTCACTCACTCACTCACTCACTCACTCACTCACTCACTCACTCTCCACACACAAACTCACTCACTCACCACTCACTCACTCACTCACTCACTCACTCACTCACTTACACTCACTCACTCACACACACTCACTCTTACACACTCACACACACTCACTCACACTCACTCACTCACTCACTCACTCACTCAGTGTCACACACTCACACCACACTCACTCACTCACACCACACTCACTCACTCAATCACTCACTCAGTGTCACACACACACTCACACCACACTCACTCACTCACTCACTCACTCACTCACTCACACTCTCACACACACACACACACACACACACACACACACACACACTCACACCACACACTCACACCACACTCACACACACACACACAGACACACACACACACACACACACACACACACACACACACACACACACACACACACACACACACACACACACACACACACACACACACACACACACACACTCTCACACCACACTAACTCACTCACTGTCACTCACTCACTCACTATCCTATCCTGCCAACATTGTTGCTTGGCAATACATGTTTATTTTACCTTATCTAATACCATGGTGTATGTATGACTAGAGAAACTGTTGTATACTTTCCTATTTCTGATGTCTACGGAGTAGTAATTTTCCTCAACATCTGACTTCTCCTGTTGAACTTTTGTTTCACATTTCCCATAATCTCTGGAATATGAAACTTTCAAAAGATCTACACAACACATTTTCCACTGTAAACGGGCAACCAAATCCTGTTTGTCTTTGGTGGTGCATATAATTTTCAGCAACGAGGTCCTCTTTTGCTCAGTCCACTTATTTAGAAGGCCATTACAGCTTTTCTGTTTATGTTCACATTCATATTTTAGGACCGAGCCTTTGGTGGATTACTGTCTGTTGAATCAATTACAAACTAACTGCTGTTGGAACTGTTTATTGTTTGTGTAAGCAAGGAGGTGAAGATGTTTAATGCACTTTTCAATATAGGTAAATAAATGGGATGGCATGTTGCTTTCTACATGTGAGCCTGTATTTCTGTTACTGTTCATTTCTGTGTTACTGAATAAAGGCCTATATGTTTTGTTTTTCTTTTTTTGTTTTCAAATGTTGAGTCCCTCTCAATAAACCTGCAGTTATTGTACCTGAATATCATGCCCTTGTGACTGTCTCTGCCACTCAACACCCTACCTAAATAAAAAGTTTAAGTTTGAGGGACCCTGATGCTCATGTTTTTAACCTGTTAACACGACTGATACTATTAATAATTTTTACCAAAATTATAGTTTTGGCCAACTGATAAATATTACGCTAGCTATGTGTGCTTTGTAGTTATAGGCTCTACATCTGTGTCACATATAGGTATGGACAACATTTATAACACAAGGAGTATATTAAGCAGGATGTTGTAAGCAACCATACATTAGTGCACCTCTCAGATCTTTCAGTGCACCTTTCAAGTTTTGCAACATCAATATTTTAACATCCTGGGAAAAACTAGTGATGTGAAATTTGGCGTTATCCCCTTCAATATACACCGTCAGCAACATATACTACATATATACAGCTTGTTCTAACGGCTAAATAACTGAAATATCCAGGTAGCATATCACATGCTAGCAACTTTGAGTCAATTAGGCATGGTGAGGATAATCACGTTCAAACTGAGCCTCAGGAATAGGAGGATAGGTAAGTTTTGACTAGGACATAGTCGTTTGTGCCATACAGGGTCGTCTGAAAATGTGTAGTTCACATATGGCAAATGTTATGCCCTGCCAACTCTAGGGCTCACAGAAACCACTTTTATGAAAACACAAATATCAAGTGAGATTTTTGTGAGAGGTCAGATTTGTCTGAACTGGTTTGATAAAACTGACATAAATTATATGTGCACCAAACATTCAACCTCAAAGCAGGTGGCCTATAGGCCTATTAACTGTTCACCAAGTGTCATTTCTGACAGAGAAGAACAGGAAACTGTCAAAAACTCTCACTGGCAGATCAAAATCAGTCAGCCGATAATACACTGCCTGGTTTGATGAGTCTTTATTTCGGACAATAGGATAAAAAAATTCTTAAATTACATGTTCTATCATGTGTAGTCTCAATGGGTCATGCTGCTGGAGGTGGTGGCATGGTGTTAGGGGGGATTTTCTTATCATACTTGGGCACAAGTCAGCTTTGTTTCAGTGACACAGATGTCAGTATTGTTACAGACCATCCATTTATGACCACACTACAGCCATCCTCTGCTGGCTTTTCCAGCAGGATAGTATGCCAAGACTTGAATCATTTCAAATCAGTTTCTTGAACATGAGAATTACTTGACTGTCCTATTCTGGCCCCAAATTTGCTACAACTGACTTGTAGACCATCTTTCAGCTGTGGTGGAGTGGACGATGCAGTGGGGAAATCAGCAACTGCTGTTGAAGTTTATTGGTCAACATTGATAAGGAATATGTCCAACACATTGTATAATCAATACAACAAACAATTAAGCATCCCTGGATAAACACATACTAGCAAGGTGTACATTTTGCACACTTACATATAGGTGGCATGTATGGTCTGTTGAGTTTTGGCATGTGATATCCATGTGTGACACAAAATATGCGAGCCAACCCCAAACAACTCTCTCTCTCTGACCTTTGTTTTGCTCTTTGACAAAACAGTAGCAGCCAGAGATCTCAAATTTGAGAAATGGTTGGTCATCGTCCCCTGTATCTAATTAAACATAAACAGTAGCGGGCCCCATTCCTGGTGCTGGTTGAGGAGAGAACCCCTGATATGATTGTAAAGCGCTTTGGGTGTACAGAAGTACGTATGAAAGCGCTATATAAATGCTTTATTCATTCATTCCCAGGGCAGTCCAGAACTATATGAGATGTGATGTGAGGTGGAAGAGCTTATGCATGGAATATGGCACTGTGAGACTGAGGATTTATCATAAAAACCTGGATAGTGGGCCTTTGTGTATGTGGAGTGGAATGTGTGCAGATGGATTGTGTCAAATGAGACCCTGTAGATGGACAGTCAGCTAGGTAGACTCCAACTCTTTTGTTGCCATAGGAGGGTTATTGTTATGGTAGTATATTGAATATTGTGTCAGGCAGAGTAACTACAAAGAGGACAGACCAGAATCAAGGACATGGTATTATGAAATAACTGGTGTGGCACACACAAACACCTGTCTGGCTGAATTGACTCTGATTTCCTAGATGGATGTGTAGGCGATGTGTCAGACTGTCCAAAACATGTCAACTGAATTAAACTATATTCTAATAAAACATGCATTTGTCATCTGAGAAGTACAAATATTTTGTAAGAGTATGAAATTGATTGAGTGGTCACAAAATATTTCTCCCCTCACGCTGACCAAGAGGTGATTCCTCAAGATTTCTGCTCCTTGAAAGTTGTGGAATGTGAGAACTTTGCCAGAGGAAGAAAACATTGATTGAATATTGTCTGAAAACGGGCCTATGTTCTGTGTACACACCACTGTAGCAATATCAATGAAAGTGTGGACATTGTCTTGCATTGACATCTCTAATAAAAATAAAAAAAACGTGTAAAGTCAAATGTTAACTTCCTGGATAGTGTATACTCTGTTGAAGTTTAAAACTATAATTAAAACTAGCAACAAGTACTACTACTACGACTTCCACTGCTGCTGCTAGTACTAATACTAACTACTTCAACTTTCTCAACTGTTATACATCGTACTTTGTCCAAAGTGACACACAATGAAATGTAACGGTGAGATAATAACACTTTTATTGAAACAAGACTTGTCATACATACATGTCATACTTGTCAAAGAACATCCTTAAAGAGTCATACATAGCTAAAAATCATTGGTGATTGCCATGATATACCACAGCGGCACACTATAAACTCCACTGTGAGTGAGTGAGTGAGTGAGTGAGTGAGTGAGTGAGTGAGTGTGTGTGTGTGTGTGTGTGTGTGTGTGTGTGTGTTGTGTGTGTGTGTGGTGTGTGTGGTGTGTGTGTGTGTGTGTGTGTGTGTGTGTGTGTGTGTGTGTGTGTGTGTGTGTGTGTGTGAGTGAGTGTGGTGTGAGTGTGTGTGTGTGTGTGTGAGTGAGTGTGTGGTGTGGTGTGTGTGTGTGTGTGGTGTGTGTGAGTGAGTGTGGTGTGAGTGAGTGTGGTGTGAGTGAGTGTGTGGGTGTGAGTGAGTGTGTGTGTGTGTGTGTGTGTGTGTGTGTGTGTGTGTGTGTGTGTGTGTGTGTGTGTGTGTGTGTGTGTGTGTGTGTGTGTGTGTGTGTGTGTGTGTGTGTGTGAGAGTGGGGTGAGTGTGTAGGTGTGTGTGTGAGTGAGTGAGTGAGTGAGTGTGTAGGTGTGTGTGTGTGTGTGTGTGTGAGTGAGTG
Organism: Chrosomus eos; assembly: GCA_036326025.1. Taxonomy (NCBI): domain Eukaryota; kingdom Metazoa; phylum Chordata; class Actinopteri; order Cypriniformes; family Leuciscidae; genus Chrosomus; species Chrosomus eos. Next base: position 404,853 of record JAZAVI010000039.1, read on the forward strand.
AGTGAGTGAGTGAGTGAGTGTGAGCATGAGTGAGTGAGTTGTAGGTGTGTGTGTGTTTGTGAGTGAGTGAGTGAGTGTGTAGGTGTGTGTGTGTGTGGTGTGTGAGAGTGAGTGAGTGAGTGAGTGAGTGAGTGAGTGAGAGTGAGTGAGTGTGAGTGAGTGTGTGAGTGAGTGAGTGTGTAGGTGTGTGTGTGTGTGTGTGTGTGTGAGTGAGTGAGTGAGTGAGTGTGAGTGAGTGAGTGTGTAGGTGTGTGTGTGTGTGAGTGAGTGAGTGTGTAGGGTGTGTGTGTGTGTGTGTGTGTGTGTGTGTGTGTGTGTGTGTGTGTGTGTGTGTGTGTGTGTGTGTGTGTGTGTGTGTGTGTGTGTGTGTGTGTGTGTGTGTGTGTGTGTGTGAGTGATGTGAGTGAGAGTGAGTGAGTGAGTGAGTGAGTGGTGTGGTTTTGAACCAGTGATTGGAGCACAGTGCAAGTTGTTAACATAGCAAAACTAGAGTTGCCCAAAAAACCCTCCACCGAGTTGGACATTTTTGTCCCAGGCATTCATAGACGCTTGAAGAGTCGCGGATCCAACACTGCCACTGCTCCTCCACATCTCTCCATCACCTTCATTAGCTCTAGATCGTTTTATATCTCCGCAGGAGCCTGTAAAACATAATAAGGGTACAATGGGACTGCAAAAACAGTACAGCATAAAATCATAAACAAATATAACTACAACCACATGGAATGTGTCCATCTAGATGTGTCCTGTGTGTGTGAGTGTATTGGGGGCAGGGGGATAATTCATCAATGTAAGATTTAGCCCTACCTATGTACTGTTCTACGAGTACTATTAACAAATGAACTAACTGTATTGCAGCTTAATGCACACATGTTGTATGTGAGATCCATAGACCCTTCACTTCACTGTAAAGCATCCAATGCCAACCTAATTGTCCAGTCAAAGCAGCAAGAAACCAAATCAGAGAAAGGTTGCAAACATTACAGAAAAACATTCTGAGGGTAAATTATAACTCAGTTATCAGATTGTTTAACTATGTACATGTTTCTTGATGCAGATACAGTGCAGGATGTATTTACCAAGGACTAATGACAAGACCATTTAGCAGGACTGCATGGTAACGTTGAGGTAGAAACAAGGGCAGAAGCACAACACATCAACACATCAGACCAACGTAGGACTTTTTCTGAAATGAAAGCATATTAACATTAACTAAATATTATATTAACATAATAAATGCTTAGTTACAATTAATTCATAACATATAAGATGGATACAAACGTCACTTTAAGGTATTCTGAGTACATGGGTAACAAAGCAGCTGCAAGTTAAATATAGAGGTTATCTTATCAGTGCACTACTTGTGGGTATGTTGCTCCTAGTACAGACTTATACATATTGTATCTACTGACAATGCCATTCAATCCCGTGATAACGTTAAAACCAAGTCATCATTCAAGCTGGGGTTGATTGATCGTACCAATAAACATACTACATTGCATAACAACAATGCATTTAACATAGAATCATGGAATGTCTTTGTTTGTGGGGCAATTGACATGACTTCATGTCAAAGTAATGGCAAGGGTCATATAAAAGGAGATTCATATCTTCACGTCTTTCACAAATTTTACTTGTTTACAAAAACTAACTTTAATTAAAAAAAAAACTTTAACAGAACTTTAATAAAAAACTTTAACAGAACTTTAATAAAAAACTTTAACAGAACTTTAATAAAAAACTTTAACAGAACTTTAATAAAAAACTTTAACAGAACTTTAATAAAAAAACTTAAACAGAACTTTTATAGAAAACTTTAACAGAACTTTTATAGAAAACTAAGTGTGCATGTGTGCGTGCGTGTGTTGAACTAAGTGCAATATTCTATGTTTTTAGTAGGCTCCCAGGAGGGCCTCCAGGTCTCTCCACTGGAAGAAGAAGAAATACAATTACATTGCTTAATCCTATGCATCTGACACAAATAAGCAATTACACTTATAACAATAGTTTGACTAAAACAGGCTATTGAACTGGGCTCACAACTACACTGTAAACAACACTGGAATAAATAGACTCACCATCCCTCACAGGACTTCCAAAAAACATAGATGTAATCCACTCCCTATAGGGATTATAATAACATTTAAATGTCAGGGCTAAGTTAAATGCAGTTACATTAGTGTGAGGCAAGGCAAAGAAGTCTGCCAACCTTTCTTTCATACACACCTTTTTTTGTTTGGATTGTCCCAATTTCCTTGCCTCGAAAACATCGGCATAGGGATGTATGTCGCACTCTGGAAAAACAACAAAAAGAAAAAAATGGTGTCCCAATGTTTTTGTTACTTTTTTTTATCTCTGCCCTCTCAAGGACTCCCTTTACATTGGTGGTGACTAACCTTTCATTCATAGAGCATGTTTGACGATGACATAAACTACATAAGCTTGGACCATGGAAATGGTATAACTGCTGTGATCTTTGTAACTGTAAGCAGGGCGGCCTACGAACTTCTGTGTGAGTCTTGAAGCTGACTTCTGCTGATGAAACTGCAAACTATCTTCAGTAAAACTTTTCTTTAATTTATTATAATTCTGACTCCGGGTCTTCATTCTTCATATCTGGTTCTGGGTCTTTGACTGTATACCCCTTACACTATAAACCCATTTCCTTTGGGTTGCAGAACTCCATTATCATCACTAACAACTTTAAAATCCAGCTGGCTCAAGTTGCCAACCACAGTCACACCTGCATTTAATTTCCCTCCTGGGATCGATCAATCCCAGTAGTAGTACTGTAAAAAGTCATGATAACATCCAGAAACACTCTAACCTAACCTAAGAGAAGAAAACGTACTCGGTTACTAACGTAACCTCGGTTCTCTCTAGAGAGGGAACGAGTACTGCGTAATATCTTACGCTATGGGGAAACACTCTTTCCTCGAGATATTGAAGCCAAAAATTATCCTTAATTTTTTTAATCATGCAAAACGCTTTTGCAGCAGCAAGCAGACAAGGGCGAAACAGCTCGCGCGCCCATTGGCTGCCTCGCTGGAAAAGCTGCAGCCTATCGAGTGAAGGCACTGCGTGACGTAATGACGAATGAAGACGCTTCGCGCTCATTTCGTCATGTCCCGCCAGTATAGGCGTGGTCTCGCCCTGTAAATACCCTCGATAGCTGTATTTCTCTGATTTTGTACACCGAAGCGAACCAGAGCATAGTTCAAGCACGGCAAGATACGCAGTACTCGTTCCCTCTCTAGAGAGAACCGAGGTTACGTTAGTAACCGAGTACGTTCTCTTACGAGAGTATCTCTCGTACTGCGTAATATCTTACGCTATGGGGACCCCATACAAAACGCCGTGCGGACAGGGATCCAACACCAGAGTCCCGGGGCCAAGCCCGGGGCACATCTAGTGCATAATCACCATAACTCACATAGAGTAGAGGAGGAGAGGCTAGAAGCGTCACTCCTTCATAAAAGTCCCGTAGGGGTACCGACCCGTAAGGGCAACATAGCCGCATTGGCGGCCGATAAGCCCGAAGTTCAGACCGCCAAAAGCTTAGCTTGTAAGGCGGGCACCTCCAGGTTATAGTACTTGATAAATGTCGACGGCGAGGCCCAGCCCGCAGCCGTACAGATATCCTGCAGGGAGACCCCGCTATACCATGCCCACGACGAGGCCACGCCTCTTGTGGGGTGCGCTTTGACACCCAATGGGCACCGCAGGCCCTTGGAAGTGTAAGCCAGCGCTATGGCATCCACTATCCATCTGGATAGGCTCTGTTTTGAGGCGGCGAGTCCCTTAGAACGGCCGCCAAACAAAACGAAAAGCTGCTCGGTCTGCCTGAACTCAGGCGAGCGGGACACATAAGCCCTTAACGCCCTGACAGGGCAAAGGAGACTCACGTCCCTCTCCTCATCGAGAACCGGAAGGGCTGACAGGGAAATTACCTGGGCCCTAAACGGTGTATTGAGGGATTTCGGCACGTAGCCGTGCCTCGGTTTGAGTACGACCTTTGAGTCGTTAGGCCCAAACTCCAGACAAGACGCGCTTACAGAAAACGCCTGTAAGTCCCCTACACGCTTCACTGAAGCGAGAGCCAATAGAAACACCGTCTTAAGGGACAGGTGCTTCATGTCCGACAGCTGGATCGGCTCAAACGGGGCGCCTTTCATGGCCTCCAAGACCGTGGAAAGGTCCCAAGCCGGGACTGAAGGGGGCCTGGGAGGGTTTAACCTCCGAGCTCCTCGTAGGAAACGCACGACTAAGTCGTTTTCCCCAGCGACTGGCCAGACACCGGTTTAGCAAACGGTGCTATGGCCGCCACGTAAACTTTGAGCGTGGATGGGGTCCTTCCCTTATCCATCAGCTCCTGAAGGAAGGCAAGCACTTCCTTAACCCCGCAGTCCACAGGTGAAAAGCCACGGGCTCGACACCAAGTAGAGAACACCGACCATTTCGAGGCATAGAGCCGTCTGGTAGACGGAGCTCTAGCCTGCGCGATCGTGTTTAGCACTCCTTCCGGGAGGCTAGCGGGTACCCGCTGATGGCCCATGCGTGCAGGGACCACAGTTCCGGGCGAGGATGCCAAATCGAGCCCTCCGCCTGAGAGAGGAGATCTCTCCTCAACGGTACAGGCCACGGGGCAGTGCTGGCCATCCGCATCAGGACCGGAAACCAAGCCTGGTTCGTCCAGAGCGGAGCTACAAGCAGCACTGGGCATCCATTTTCCCTGATCCGTTCCAACACCTGAGGCAGGAGCGAGACAGGGGGAAAAGCATACAGGGGACCGCTGGGTCAAGCATGGGTCAGCGCGTCCCTGCTTTTCGAGAAGAATACTGGGCAGTGAGCGTTCTCGCGGGACGCGAACAGGTCCACCTGCGCTCTGCCAAACGTTTCCCACAGCAGCTGGACCGTCTGCGGATGCAGCGACCATTCTCCTGTCGGGACGTTGTCTCTGGACAGCTTGTCTGGACCCGTATTCAGGTGCCCAGGCACGTGCGCCGCTTTCAGAGAAAGGAGGTTGCGCTGGGCCCAGACCAAGAGGGGTTCCGCCAGCCTGCAAAGGCGTGTGGACCCGATGCCGCCCTGGCGATTTATGTACGCCACCACTGACATGTTGTCCGACCGGACCAATACGTGGTGGCCTATTATCTGGGGACAGAAGCGCCTTAGCGCTTTGTCGACTGCCATTAATTCCAAGCAGTTTATGTGAAGGAGCTTCTCCCGTACTGACCATAGGCCAGCTAGTGGTCTGCCCTCGAGCAGCGCTCCCCGCCCCGATGTGGAGGCGTCCGTAGACACCACCTTCACACCCGAGGCGATCCCCAGACTCACACCTGACTGATACCAGTCGGTCACTTTTCCACGGTTTCAGAGCTGAGACGCACTGAAGGTCGACCCTGAGGCGAAATAGACCCGCGGTCCACGCCCTGGGGGAACTCGTGCTTTTAGCCATAGCTGCAGTGGGCACATGCAGAGCAGGCCCAACTGGAGTACGGAGGCTGCTGAGGCCATCAGACCCAGCATTTTCTGAAACCTTCTGAGCGGGACTATAGAGCCGTGGCGGAAGGATCTCGCGACGTGCTGAATATTCAATCCGCGCTCCGGTGACAGGCGTGCTGTCATGGATAGCGAGTCCAACACTGTTCCCAGAAGGAAATTCTCCGACTGGGGAGCAGTGAGCTTTTCGCCCAATTGACTGTAAGGCCCAGCTCCTCGAGGTGCTCGAGTAATGCGGCCCTGTGTTCTATGAGCTCCGTTCGTGAACGAGCTAGAATCAGCCAATCGTCCAAGTAGTTCAAAACTCGCATGCCCCGAAGTCTCAGGGGGGCGAGGGCCGCGTCCATGCACTACGTGAACGTACGGGGTGCTATGGACAGGCCGAACGGTTTGAGTACGACCTTTGAGTCGTTAGGCCCAAACTCCAGACAAGACGCGCTTACAGAAAACGCCTGTAAGTCCCCTACACGCTTCACTGAAGCGAGAGCCAATAGAAACACCGTCTTAAGGGACAGGTGCTTCATGTCCGACAGCTGGATCGGCTCAAACGGGGCGCCTTTCATGGCCTCCAAGACCGTGGAAAGGTCCCAAGCCGGGACTGAAGGGGGCCTGGGAGGGTTTAACCTCCGAGCTCCTCGTAGGAAACGCACGACTAAGTCGTTTTCCCCAGCGACTGGCCAGACACCGGTTTAGCAAACGGTGCACCGGTGCTAGCCTGCAAAGGCGTGTGGACCCGATGCCGCCCTGGCGATTTATGTACGCCACCACTGACATGTTGTCCGACCGGACCAATACGTGGTGGCCTATTATCTGGGGACAGAAGCGCCTTAGCGCTTTGTCGACTGCCATTAATTCCAAGCAGTTTATGTGAAGGAGCTTCTCCCGTACTGACCATAGGCCAGCTAGTGGTCTGCCCTCGAGCAGCGCTCCCCGCCCCGATGTGGAGGCGTCCGTAGACACCACCTTCACACCCGAGGCGATCCCCAGACTCACACCTGACTGATACCAGTCGGTCACTTTTCCACGGTTTCAGAGCTGAGACGCACTGAAGGTCGACCCTGAGGCGAAATAGACCCGCGGTCCACGCCCTGGGGGAACTCGTGCTTTTAGCCATAGCTGCAGTGGGCACATGCAGAGCAGGCCCAACTGGAGTACGGAGGCTGCTGAGGCCATCAGACCCAGCATTTTCTGAAACCTTCTGAGCGGGACTATAGAGCCGTGGCGGAAGGATCTCGCGACGTGCTGAATATTCAATCCGCGCTCCGGTGACAGGCGTGCTGTCATGGATAGCGAGTCCAACACTGTTCCCAGAAGGAAATTCTCCGACTGGGGAGCAGTGAGCTTTTCGCCCAATTGACTGTAAGGCCCAGCTCCTCGAGGTGCTCGAGTAATGCGGCCCTGTGTTCTATGAGCTCCGTTCGTGAACGAGCTAGAATCAGCCAATCGTCCAAGTAGTTCAAAACTCGCATGCCCCGAAGTCTCAGGGGGGCGAGGGCCGCGTCCATGCACTACGTGAACGTACGGGGTGCTATGGACAGGCCGAACGGCAGGACTGTGTATTGATATGCCTAGCCCTCGAAGGCGAATCTCAAGAATCGCCTGTGATGGGACGCTATTTGTATTTGAAAATAGGCGTCCTTCAGATCTGTTGACATGAACCAGTCTCCTTGGCGCACTTGCGCGAGGATTTTCCTGGTCGTAAGCATTCTGAACTGGCGCTTCCCGAGCGTTCTGTTCAGCAGTCGCAGATCTAGAATGGGCCTGAGCCCACCATCTTTTTTCCGTACCAGAAAATATCTGCTGTATAAGCCCCCTTCGCCCTGAGATAGAGGTTCTATAGCCCCTTTTCTCAGTAGTTTCGCTATCTCGGCTCGAAGTAGTTAAAACACTTCGCTATACACCGTAGTTTCGACTCGCGCCGTATAACGGCGGGGCGTCGAGCGAACTGTAGCGAACAGCCTCTCGTTATAGTGTTCAACACCCATTCTGATACCCCGGGAAGCCTTGACCACGCATCTGCGTGAATAGCTAGGGGTAGAATGAAATCTGGGCTCTGGCCGCGGCAGGACGGCAGCTCGAGAGCCCCTGTGTACTGGGAACACAGCACCGTGTTTACAGCGTTCGAGGCGGGGGGCGCGCTGATCACAGCGGGCAGCCTGGCCGCGCTCAGCTTCTCTATGGCGGGACGCGCAGAGAGCGAGCGGGGCGAATCCTGTGGGATTCGGCGCGTGTGAGGGAATGTGGGCACATTTACTAATGCGGCACATTTACTACACTGAGAATACTGTCAGCTCGCGCGACTAAATCACTGCTGTGTATACAGCGTGCGAGGCGCGCGCTGATCAAAGCCGGCAGCCTGGCCGCGCTCAGCTTCTCTGTGACGGGTTGTGCAGAGAAGACGAGCGGGGGTGAATCCCGTGAGATTCGGAGTGTCTGTGAGAAATGCGGGCGCGAGACAGCGGGCACATTTTCTGCACGGAGAATACTCGGCTCGCGCCGACTGAATCAACGCTGTGTTCACAGCGTGCGAGGTGCGCGCTAATCACAGCGGGCAGGCGCGCGCTGATCAAAGCCGGCAGCCTGGCCGCGCTCAGCTTCTCTGTGACAGGTTGTGCAGAGAAAGCGAGCGGGGGTGAATCCCGTGGGATTCGGCGTGTCAGTGAGGAAATGCGGAACAGCGGGCACATTTACTGCACTGAGAACACTGTCGGCTCGCGCCGACTAAATGTGTGTTAGTTTCGTTTTACAGAAACCAAGGGACACGCATCGTGTAGTGTAAGCGGGCATTGTATGGGCGCGTTCACCACATTTTCTGCACAACCAACATGAGTTGGTTTTATTTGTGCTAGCCCTGCACCGTGGCGGGCTGTGTCTGGGTGTGGGAATGGGCACTGGGACGTGGGCATTCTTACAACACTCGTAACACCATCGGCCGTGGCCGGAACACCAGAAAATGCACTCTTTATTGGATTTATCTGGGTAGCCATAGAAACGGCTTTTGTGCGCAGGCAAGCGGGCTGAGACACCGGCTGCTTCACTGCGAAATACACTGGGACAGTCACAACGCATGGAACTGAACGAGCGAGAAGTTTTGGTGGAAATCCGGCCGCAGCGGGATCTGAACACCGTCACTTTCCTAGAGAAACTAGGAAGGCCTTGAGACCTCGGGCTTTACCTCAATCCTCGGCCGGGCCCGCGCTGAGGGGGGCGGCGTCCAGCAGAGCGAGAGCGCGGTGTTTGATCTCGGGCCTGGCGGCGCTGCTAGTTAGCCGAAACGGCGGCCATTGTGCGCAGGCAAGCGGGCTGTGGAACCAGCTTGCTCACTGCGAAATACACTGGAACAGTCACATTGCTTGGAACTGAACGAGCGAGAAGTTTTGGTGAAATTCCGGCCGCAGCGGGAACTGAACACCGTCGCTTTCCTAGAGAGACTAGGAAGGCCTTGAGACCTCGGGCTCTATCTCAATCCTCGACCGGGGCCCGCGCTGAGGGGGGCGGCGTCCAGCAGAGCGAGAACGTCGAGGAACACGGAGCGCTCAGCTTCCGTCATCTCGGATAGCGTTAGCCACAAATGTATCTCACCATTCAGGCCGATGTAATCCACGGCTTGAGAGAGCGGACGCATCGGCTCAGTTTCAATGCCGTCTCCGGTAGTTTGTCGAGCTCAAGTGCGGACGCGGCGGCAGACGGCGGCCGCTGTCCGTCTGGGAGCGACTCGAGCGAAGCCGGCGAAGCTGGCGGGCGAACCGGCGAGCTTTGGCGGGCTGGAAATAGCTCGGGAGCGCGCAGGGCGCGGCGCTTCTTGCGGCGCGGCATCACGGCGGGCTGGGATGCGGGCTCGGAGAACGACGCCAGGCGAGTCCGCAGAGTCACCATAGGCAAGCGTTTACAATGATGGCATCCGCCGTCAGCGAGCGCGGTGGCCGCGTGATCCTCACCCAGGCAGGACACGCAGATGACGTGGCGGTCCTCGTCGCTGAGTGGGGCTCGGCAAGAACCACAGGAAAGCATCTTTAAAAAGACGCAGCTCTTTTAGAACAGTAGAAATGGGTGTTGCGTCACGTAAGCAAACACACACACACACACTTAGCAGAGTAAAAGGATATAGTACGCCGGAAAGCGCAGCAGGTACGGCAGTTGAAGGCGGCTGGGCCAGCGACTTCAGAAGATGGCACGTCCCGCTGAGAAGGCTACAAGTCAACGGCGCGGCTTCTCACTCTGGATCCCGCGATGCGTGAGCTTCGCGTGAAGAATGAAAAATCAGAGAAATACAGCTATCGAGGGGTATTTACAGGGCGAGACCACGCCTATACTGGCGGGACATGACGAAATGAGCGCGAAGCGTCTTCATTCGTCATTACGTCACGCAGTGCCTTCACTCGATAGGCTGCAGCTTTTCCAGCGAGGCAGCCAATGGGCGCGCGAGCTGTTTCGCCCTTGTCTGCTTGCTGCTGCAAAAGCGTTTTGCATGATTAAAAAAATTAAGGATAATTTTTGGCTTCAATATCTCGAGGAAAGAGTGTTTCCCCATAGCGTAAGATATTACGCAGTACGAGAGATACTCTCGTAAGAGAACTTTCTATCTATCTATCTATCTATCTATCTATCTATCTATCTATCTATCTATCTATCTATCTATCTATCTGTCTATCTGTCTGTCTGTCTGTCTGTCTGTCTGTCTATCTATCTATCTCCACATTTACAAACACATTATATTGTAATATGGTTTATAACAGACTACCATATATTCAAGATATAAACACTGTTCATCAACCAGAGATGGCTTTGAAGCCAAAAGACACCCATCTAAAGATACCATAACACAGTAATAACAATAGTACCTATGTCACCCAGTAATTATGCCTGTAGTATTATGTAGGAAAAATAAACCCACCTCTGGAGGTTCGTCTCCTCTTCTTCACCAGGATTTTTAATTGCTGGATCTGCAAGAAAATGACAGTGGGATTGCATGAGACCAATAGGATGGAATACACTATTCTACCTAGTGTTTACTTGTTTGTTAATACTTTAAAAATGTTGTGGCAGAAGAATTGGACCAACATCCAGTATTGTTGGCTGGCTTTCAGTTTGGCACATTTGAGTAGGCAACATTTGCTCCAGGAAAAGGCACAGTAATTGATGTCTGCTCAAAACAACAATTCCTACCACTGGACGTGAAGACTCCTCTCCTCTGTCAACCACAGCAGCCTCTCCAGTTTTTTGGGGGGTCTTGAACAGTTTTTTTAATTGCTGGATCTATAAGTAAGCATGACAATATGATATTTAGACATGCACCAATTACTCAACTTTTGACTGAATCAGACATTTTTCACGTGATTTGCTGTGACCAGTTGTGTTTGCTGTAAAGTAGTTCAAAACAATGATGATCGGACAAATTTGGTATAGGCAGGTCAAACTCTATGAAAAATCGGAAATTGAAAATGCACCAAAAAATGGCAACAGGTGCGTGTCTAATGACTAACTGCATCAATCAAAAACATAAGCTGCGTCCCAATTCGCCTACTTGTACTACGTCCTAAAAGTATGTACTCTTTTTGTGAAGAAAAAGTACATACTTTTGAGTGTGTAGCAAAAGAGTAGGCAAGCTTTGTGACATACCATCGAGTCATCTTTAACGGACAGATCTGTCGCGTGCATCCTTTCACCGTAAACTGCCCTGTCAATCATCTTGTCTCAATTAAAATCCTACATTCAATCTAGTTTAATTCCCTACTGTTTCGGAGAGAAATGTAGTAGCACATTCATCTGCCAGTCGTGGGTCTTTCATGCGGAGACTCTCCTCATGTGTTTGCAATTTGAATGTAATGATGCATTTAAAAGTTAATGGCTAACGTATCTTTACAAATGTTCACAATGCTGCTGCAGATGCAATATAATGTAGACAACATTGAATAAATACATTTTTGTCATGTTAGATACTGGTAATGAATCACTCAAACCCCTTTAACTAAACCTCTCTACATAACTGGCGGACTCGGGCGTCCTCCATGTATGTATTTTTTTTTTTTTACACTTTTCACTCGTGTTTGTAGTTCTAATCGAATCCTCGTCCAATGCACAATGGGTTGTGGGCAATATTAGCTGTCAGAGTGAAATAGTAGACCATCCGGGTATCTTTGAAACACTCATTTCAACATACTACGATTTGGGACGTACTAATTCTATTTTATAATACTATTTAGGACGGATAGTATGCAAATTGGTACACAGCAATAGATCAAATTAACAGGAAAACCCCCACTTATAATCACTGATTCCTACCACTGAAACCGGAGGCTCTACAGCCCTCTCCTCTTCCCTCAGATGTGCAGAAGCCTCCTCCTCTTCCCTCAGATGTGCAGAAGCCTCCTCCTCTTCCCTCAGATGTGCAGAAGCCTCCTCCTTTCCACCCAGATGTGCAGAAGCCTCCTCCTCTTCCCTCAGATGTGCAGAAGCCTCCTCCTCTTCCCTCAGATGTGCAGAAGCCTCCTCCTCTTCCCTCAGATGTGCAGAAGCCTCCTCCACTCCACCCAGATGTGCAGAAGCCTCCTCCTCTTCCCTCAGATGTGCAGAAGCCTCCTCCTCTTCCCTCAGATGTGCAGAAGCCTCCTCCACTCCACTCAAATGTGCAGAAGCCTCCTCCTCTCCACTCAAATGTGCAGAAGCCTCCTCCACTCCACTCAAATGTGCAGAAGCCTCCTCCTCTCCACTCAAATGTGCAGAAGCCTCCTCCTCTCCACTCAAATGTGCAGAAGCCTCCTCCTCTTCCCTCAGATGTGCAGAAGCCTCCTCCTCTTCCCTCAGATGTGCAGAAGCCTCCTCCTCTTCCCTCAGATGTGCAGAAGCCTCCTCCTCTTCCCTCAGATGTGCAGAAGCCTCCTCCACTCCACCCAGATGTGCAGAAGCCTCCTCCTCTTCCCTCAGATGTGCAGAAGCCTCCTCCTCTTCCCTCAGATGTGCAGAAGCCTCCTCCTCTTCCCTCAGATGTGCAGAAGCCTCCTCCTCTTCCCTCAGATGTGCAGAAGCCTCCTCCACTCCACTCAAATGTGCAGAAGCCTCCTCCTCTCCACTCAAATGTGCAGAAGCCTCCTCCACTCCACTCAAATGTGCAGAAGCCTCCTCCTCTCCACTCAAATGTGCAGAAGCCTCCTCCTCTCCACTCAAATGTGCAGAAGCCTCCTCCTCTTCCCTCAGATGTGCAGAAGCCTCCTCCTCTTCCCTCAGATGTGCAGAAGCCTCCTCCTCTTCCCTCAGATGTGCAGAAGCCTCCTCCTCTTCCCTCAGATGTGCAGAAGCCTCCTCCTCTTCCCTCAGATGTGCAGAAGCCTCCTCCTCTTCCCTCAGATGTGCAGAAGCCTCCTCCTTTCCACCCAGATGTGCAGAAGCCTCCTCCTCTCCACTCAGATGTGCAGAAGCCTCCTCCTCTTCCCTCAGATGTACAGAAGCATCCTCCTCTTCCCTCAGATGTGCAGAAGCCTCCTCCTCTTCCCTCAGATGTGCAGAAGCCTCCTCCTTTCCACCCAGATGTGCAGAAGCCTCCTCCTCTTCCCTCAGATGTGCAGAAGCCTCCTCCTCTTCCCTCAGATGTGCAGAAGCCTCCTCCTCTTCCCTCAGATGTGCAGAAGCCTCCTCCTCTTCCTCAGATGTGCAGAAGCCTCCTCCTCTTCCCTCAGATGTGCAGAAGCCTCCTCCTTTCCACCCAGATGTGCAGAAGCCTCCTCCTCTTCCCTCAGATGTGCAGAAGCCTCCTCCTCTTCCCTCAGATGTGCAGAAGCCTCCTCCTCTTCCCTCAGATGTGCAGAAGCCTCCTCCTCTTCCCTCAGATGTGCAGAAGCCTCCTCCACTCCACTCAGATGTGCAGAAGCCTCCTCCACTCCACTCAGAGGTGCAGAAGCCTCGTCCTCTTCCCTCAGAGGTGCAGAAGCCTCCTCCTCTTCCCTCAGATGTGCAGAAGCCTCCTCCACTCCACTCAAATGTGCAGAAGCCTCCTCCTCTCCACTCAAATGTGCAGAAGCCTCCTCCACTCCACTCAAATGTGCAGAAGCCTCCTCCTCTCCACTCAAATGTGCAGAAGCCTCCTCCTCTCCACTCAAATGTGCAGAAGCCTCCTCCTCTTCCCTCAGATGTGCAGAAGCCTCCTCCTCTTCCCTCAGATGTGCAGAAGCCTCCTCCTCTTCCCTCAGATGTGCAGAAGCCTCCTCCTCTTCCCTCAGATGTGCAGAAGCCTCCTCCTCTTCCCTCAGATGTGCAGAAGCCTCCTCCTCTTCCCTCAGATGTGCAGAAGCCTCCTCCTTTCCACCCAGATGTGCAGAAGCCTCCTCCTCTTCCCTCAGATGTGCAGAAGCCTCCTCCTCTTCCCTCAGATGTGCAGAAGCCTCCTCCTCTTCCCTCAGATGTGCAGAAGCCTCCTCCTCTTCCCTCAGATGTGCAGAAGCCTCCTCCACTCCACTCAGATGTGCAGAAGCCTCCTCCACTCCACTCAGAGGTGCAGAAGCCTCGTCCTCTTCCCTCAGAGGTGCAGAAGCCTCCTCCTCTTCCCTCAGAGGTGCAGAAGCCTCCTCCACTCCTGACACAGGCCTCTGGTTTCCTGTGTTGTATATTAGAAGTTCAACATTTCCAAGCAATACCTTTCACAAAAAGTATGTTGAAAAAGTGCACCTTACCTTTCTTCCCCTTCCTCTTCTCTCCACGCCTACTCCCCTCATCCTCTGGAGTCCATGCTATCATAGTCACACAAAGTTAATCTTAACTATGCAAAAACATTTATAACTCAACAATAAGGTATCCATATCCATGAGCTTGCATTATATCAGCACCAAATATTTTTAAATGTTGGCAAGCAAACCATACCTTGTAAAAGAACATTGTACAGCATGTTCATTTTCTTCAGCATCACTTCTGTCTCATGTGACATGCTGTACGGGCAGATGACCTTTGTGTCATATCTTGCCATTTTATCACTATAGACCCCATAAAATAAAAGGGGTCTGAATCCAAGGGCCTTCATTTTCTCCATCTGAAAGAGGCGAAGAATCATTCATTGTCATGTCATAGATGAAAAATCTATGCGAGTAGTCTGAAAATACTTATCATTAAGAAATATGCCATAAGTGACACTGGGGTTGGTAAGGGATATACCTGGTTCAAAGCCATACAAATAAATTTTACCAACCTCAAACATGACATATTGGTTTTACAATAGTTGAAGTTATGATGCAGTATAAAATATATGACAGAAATATTTAGACAATTAGAATATGTAAATAAATTAGAACTTGACCTTGTAAATTATGAGGGTATGCCTGCAGTCCAATCACACATTATTTACTAATATACCATACTGTTAAGCAATATAGCACACTGACTAGAAGGATGTCATTCGCACTCAAGCCTATTGTTGCTCACGGAACAGGACCACAGAATCAGCAACGGGCACTGGGACACTTCTTGAGACCAAAGCCAGGAAAGACCAGAGAACATGGAATACTTTTGTCTTGTTCATTACGTGCAAATGAGGTTTCAACTGTGGGAGAGGGGGACCTTTGGCATTACCTTTTGACAATGAGTAATATCTGGCAAGGAACAGTTCTCAGGGGAAAAAATGGCCCACTGATGCTGTGGGGTCAGGGGTGAATGGACAGTCTAGTTTGAGCTGATAGCAAGCCAACATTAACTCAAATAACCACTTGTTATAGCCTAGGTGCGTTAAAAAGCATCTCTGAATGTACAACACATCTACATTGAAGAAGATCGACCACTACAACAGTAGATTGTACTAGATGTCACTCCTGCAAGCTTAAAAAATGACACAGAGGTTAAAATTTCCATAGGTTCAGCAAAATTGGTCAATAAAAGATGTGCCTTGTCTGTGCCAAATGTTGCCTTGTCTGATGACTCTCGATTTCTCTAGTTACATTCTGATTGTGGGTCAGAGTTTCGTGTAAAAGCCATAAAAGCTTGACTAAAGACTTCCAGGAAATTTAGGAGATAAGATAAGAAATACTTTATTAATCCCAAAAGAAATTTCTTTGTCACAAATGATTTCCTTCACAATTTCCTTGCCTTGAAAACATCGGCATAGGGATGTATGTCACACTCTGGAAAAAAAAACAAAAAGACAAAAATGGTGTCCCAATGTTTTTTTTTTTTTTTTTTTATCTCTGCCCTCTCAAGCACTCCCTTTACATTGGTGGTGACTACCCTTTCATTCATAGAGCACGATGACATAACGACGATAACATTAAAAAAAATAAAGGACAAAAAGAAAAGGTAAAAAATGAAAAAGAGAAAATAGAAAACGCCTCATGTTGTTCTCAAGATGTTGGTGCTGATTTTCTCAGAACGCAGGGATATGTGTCATGCATGTATCCTCAAGAAAAACAGTTACTTACTGTGACCTCAATGTCATCTAGAAAATGGCTGACATTCCTGTTACGCCTCATCCCCTTTGCCCATTCAGCACTCTTCTCCTTAAAGGAGTTGAGGCGCTTCTGCACCCTTGTTTTGGCCGGCGTGTTTCTCTGTGCCATTTTCTGAAAAAGAACAGATTAAAAAAATGATTAATTTAGTGATTGCCCAATAATTCTGCAGATATTGAGTATGCTAACGTCATAGACATATTGAACATCTTTGATTGCCTGTATAGGTCTCTACTGGAGGTGTGAATCTTCACTGATCTCCCGATTCTATTACGATTATCATGTCAGCGATTCGATATCTCGATGCATCAAATACATTTTTCTATTAAAGTCATGTAGGATATTTAATTCATAGCTTTTCAAGCTTCAAAAACAAAACATTCTGCAGTGCTCCAATACAAAATACAATGGAAACATAAAACTAGCCTACAGCACTAAGCACATGGCACTTCCTGGATGTGCAAAACTTGACAGAATATGTAAAGAGAAATGTTGTTTGGCATACATTTAATTGTAAACAGAAATAATAGATTATGGCCCGGTGGATCGATTTAGCATCATCCATGTCCACGATTCGATGCATCGATTATTTTATTAATTTCAATACTTCTAGTCTCTACTAGGGCAGGGTCATATAAAAAGTATTTGATTTTATGATTGTAATCAACCTGAACTATAGTCTCTCAAACAGTTGATGTCACAATAGAATGCAACCCAATGTCAACTAAAAAGAGTTAGGCCTACATGTTAAATTATTGACTTTATAGATCTTATTAATAACTTAATTCCACATTTGTTTTGCATATTTGTCACATTATGTGTTACTTTCTACACTTAATATCTACACACAATGTGGCTGCAAAATTTTTAACAAGGGTGAGGCATGACTTTCTGCAACCAGTAGAATCAGAATATTAATGGAAGCAGAATGTGTGTAACACTAACACTAAATGGGTACACAGAATAACATTTGTAGGCCATCTACCTATAAAAACATGCTCAATTTGGACTAGCCAACCCCATTCTTGACACAGATTGGGTTCGATTGCAAATGCCTGTCTGACCGAAACTATCGTAGCTTTGCTAACAACGTTTTATATCCGCGTTTATAGACCACCACGTAAGACAATCATAGCATAGACATTGGTTTCTAAATGTAATATTCGAGCTGATGCAAAGCATGACAAAAAAAGAAGTAATTTTGCATTTAGCAAATCCAGTACCTCACCTTGCCACACCTGCTTAGCCGATTTGAGGAAGGAATCACATCCGGGGAACTGCGTAGACGTAGGAAGAAATCACGTCCGGGGATAATGGTTCGTTTCGGTGTAAACATACACGCGGAATCACATCGGGGGATAATGGTTCGTTTCGGCGTAAACATACACGCGGAATCACATCGGGGATAATGGTTCGTTTCGGCGTAAACATACACGCGGAATCACATCGGGGATGGTTCGTTTCGGCGTAAACATACACGCGGAATCACATCGGGGATGGTTCGTTTCGGCGTAAACATACACGCGGAATCACATCGGGGATGGTTCGTTTCGGCGTAAACATACACGCGGAATCACATCGGGGATAATGGTTCGTTTCGGCGTAAACATACACGCGGAATCACCTCGGGGATAATGGTTCGTTTCGCCGTAAACATACACGCGGAATCACATCGGGGATAATGGTTCGTTTCGGCGTAAACATACACGCGGAATCACATCGGGGATAATGGTTCGTTTCGGCGTAAACATACACGCGGAATCACATCGGGGATAATGGTTCCTTTCGGCGTAAACATACACGCGGATAGCTCAAAATGCGTACAGATAACACGCCATTTGGCTTTAGAAAGTGGCGTGTATGTTTACGCAAAAGTCATGATGTCATGTTGAAACAAGCAGTCAATACAATATTCCTACTACTTCAAGGATTTCTATTTCTATTTCCTTTCCTTTTCATTATTTTATTGGTTTAATAACCATTTTTTTATTGAAGATTTAAAATAATAATAGGAAGAACTCAGCAGTTTAAGATTTAAAGGTAAACCATTCCACAAGACAGCTGCAGAGTATAGGAAAGAATACTTTCCCACACAGCTCTTAAAACGGCAAGGCCTGTAATCTGTGGAACTCCCCCTGGTGCAGTAGTTGTGCGTATCACTAATTTTTAAAAAGTAATTATAGGGTGACCAACTGTCCTGTTTTCCCAGGACATGTCCTGTTTTCATATAACAATATAACAAATTTCTATCCATACAGAGGAGGCATAACCTACTTTAAATGTATTGAAATTAATAAGGTTTCTTTGAGTAAACTTCGAGTATCATTTGAGTAGGCCTATCTGTTTGCCGGGCCGAGTGTCCTGGTTTTTCAGGACAAAATATGGTCACCCTATCACATAAGTACTTTGGTGCCAGACT
Organism: Chrosomus eos; assembly: GCA_036326025.1. NCBI lineage: Eukaryota > Metazoa > Chordata > Actinopteri > Cypriniformes > Leuciscidae > Chrosomus > Chrosomus eos. The sequence goes on from JAZAVI010000039.1 coordinate 423,192, forward strand.
ATTTCTTATCTTATAAACTAAACACAGCTTAAGTTGAGAAACCCTCTTCTCCACTCTGAGCCACCCAAGGCTGGAGAAATAATCTGGAAGAAGATGAGTTCTAGGATGTAACTTAAGGATCACTCTGATTAATTTATTTTGACAGATCTGTAACTTGTCTTTAAGACCTTTAGTAATACCTGTGTACCAAGTCAAGTCAAGTCAAGTCAAGTCAAGTCAAGTCAAGTCAAAGTTTATTTATAAAGCACTTTAAAAAAACAACAACAGGTGTTTGACAAAGTGCTGTACACTTATATTGCTACTACAAACAATCAACAACACAAAATTAAAAGCAATAAAACAACTCTCACATAGCGTCAAATGCCAAACTGTAGTAATAGGTTTTAAGACTAGATTTAAAAGCAGCAAGTGTTTGAGCCTGCCTGATGTACAGGGGCAAATTGTTCCAAAGCTTTGGTCCTGTTACGGCAAATGCTCTTTCGCCCCTGCTCTTCAGCCTAACCCGAGGGACAACTAAAAGCAAATGGTCAGCAGACCTAAGCGCTCTTGACGGAGCATATTGGTCGATCAGTTCAGACAGATACTTCGGTGCAAGACCATTAAGGGATTTAAAAACAAACATCAAAATCTTAAAATTAATCCTAAGATGGACAGGCAACCAGTGAAGAGAGGAGAGAACAGGGGTAATGTGTTCCCGCTTACGTGTACCCGTTAACAGGCGAGCTGCTGCATTCTGGACCCTCTGCAGTCTGGAGAGAGAGGCCTGACTAATGCCTACATAGAGGCGATTACAATAGTCCAGACGCGATGAAATAAAAATATGAAGAAGTCTTTGAAAGTCTATAAAAGACAGGAAAGATTTGACCTTGGTGAGTTGTCTCAATTGGAAAAAACTAGACTTAACTACTTGGTTAATCTGTTTATCCAATTTAAAATCACAGTCCATAATAACACCTAAATTCTTAACATATGGTTTCACTCGTAGATTCAATTCCCCAAGATCCAACTGTAAAGACTCACAGGTGCCACCCGGCGTGAACAACATGACTTCTGTTTTACTTTCATTAAAACTTAGGAAATTCAGTGCCATCCAAGCCTTAATTTCATCAAGACACTGTAATAGAGGCGCTAACGTAGGAGTGTCTCTTCTTTTCAAAGGCAGATAAATTTGCGTGTCATCTGCATAACAATGAAAAGAGATACCAAACTTCCTAAAAATATGTCCCAGAGGTAGCAGATATAAGGCGAACAAAATAGGCCCCAAAATGGAGCCCTGGGGGACCCCACATGTAAAGGAAGCCGCTGAGGAGGCAAATTCTCCAAGGCGAACTGAGATAGTTCTTTCGGACAAATATGATTTAAACCATGCCAGAGCAGTACCTCCAATACCAACACATTTTTCTAAACGTGTAACCAAGATCTTATGGTCTATGGTATCAAATGCAGCGGAAAGATCTAATAAAATTAGTATCGCACAGTTCCCCGAGTCAGTAGTAAGTAACAAATCGTTAGAAACCTTCAACAGTGCAGTTTCCGTACTATGGTGGGACTTAAAACCCGACTGAAACACTTCATGGATACCATGTAGATCTAGGAATGCATTTAGTTGTCCAAATACACAAACTGATACACCGGCACAAACTGATCAAAAACAGCAGAGCACTCAGAGGAAACTGATAAAAAAATCGAATGGGGGGATATATTAGATCTAATAGCCTCAATCTTATCAATAAAAAAGTGTAAAAAATGTTCACAGAATTCGGCAGAAGGCTCTAAACAAGTAGCTTGGGGAGTGTTCAGAATAGCATTAATAGTACTGAACAGCACAGCTGGCTTATGGGAATTGTTACAGATAACATTAGAGAGATACAATGATTTCTCTGATCGAACAGTTTTTTGATATTTAGACAAATTATACTGTAAAACATCAAATGAGATCTGTAATTTATCCTTCTTCCAGCGGCATTCCGCCCTTCTGCATTCCAGCCTTATAGCTCGAGTGGTAGCATTCAGCCATGGTTGAACTCTAATTTTTTCATGAATCGTCCTGAAAGGGGCAACTGTATCCAAAATATTTTGACAAGTTAAAAAGAACGATGAGGTTAATTCCTCCGTATTAAGCCCACATGAGGGCATTGAATAATCAACTTCATTTGCATTAAAAGCTTCAGAAAATAATTGAGCCGTTGAAGGGTTAATCGCCCTACGGCGACGTTGTGGAACAGTCACTTTGGAATCACAAGAAATACATATCTCAAATAAAACAGGCAAATGATCAGAAAAAGTGGCATCACAGACATCAATGTTACTAATAGGCAACCCATATGTCAAAACCAAATCTAGTGTATGTCCACCTCTATGCGTGGGACTAACGACAAACTGAGTTAAGTTAAAGGACTCCATAAGATTTAAAAAAGCTTTGGCCAAAGGCCTGGCGGGACAGCACACATGGATATTAAAGTCCCCCACAATTAAAACCCGGTCATATTTCGTCATGATTCCGGCTAAAAAATCCGAAAAATCATCAATAAAGTCCTTGTTATATTTGGGTGGACGATAAACAACAGTGCACAACACAGGATAACTCAGACTTAATTCAAAAACATTCAGTTCAAAGCTGGAGTAGGAGGAAGATGGCAGACTCCTACAGTTTAAATGTTCATTAAAAATAGTTGCTACTCCACCTCCTTGTCCCGTGAGCCGTGGGGAGTTAAAATAGGTACAGTTCAGAGGTAAAACTTCAGAAAAAACACTTGACTCACCAACACCGATCCAGGTCTCAGTCACACACAACATGTCCAAGTTCTTGGATGTAAAAAAGTCATTTAAAATGAAGGATTTGTTAGCTAGTGATCTAGCATTCACTAAGGCTAACCTCACTGGAGTTGAGTCTTTCAGTGACGGAAATTCCCGGGCCAGAGACCGATGGAGAGTTGCGTCCACACCTCTTTTAAAACGGGAAGCCCGATAAATTCTGACCGGAGGCTCTTTATCCATATCCACATCAGTCGCAGGTACCAACCACCTGTACGCGGGATCCCCAGACCGTCGAATCACGTACCGACGACAGTCCACTCCAAGATCTCCAAAAATCCAGCGATGGGCATTCGGGAAAGAAGTCGTCAGTGTTTTTATTTTTACTAACAGACCACCTCGTTTGCCACGACGTCTGAACCGCTTCTTCCTCCTGAGAAAGCATGGGGTTCGGCAGAGATAGGCAGGTAATCCACAGGGGAGCGGTGGAGGGGATGAACTGTTTGTTCCACCCCAGTTCACACTATAAATCGGCGTATTATCCAAAGCTGATCTAATGCTAAGAAGTGTTTGGCGATCGTACACTAATAGAGAGTTTGTAATATTTAAAATAGTCAGTAAAAACAAGACAAATATCCATAGAACCAGGAGCAACAGACGGCTAGCCACACACACTGGCGCCATCTTGTTCCACTGTTCCACACTGGCGCCATACCAAGATGTACAGGCATAGTCAAAATGACATTGAACAAGCGCATCGGCCAGGATTTTTAAGGTTTTACTATCTAAGAGGCTGGATATTCTTGCCAGGAATTTCGTCCTTTGGCTTACTTTTGAAATAATTTTTCGGGCCATGAACTCCTCTGATAGTTTGTTATCTAGCATACAGCCCAAGTAAGTAACTGCTTCCTTGGCTGTAATTTCGACATTACCTATGACCACCCTAAACCCCATAGCCTTTTTAAGTTTATCTCTGGTCCCGAAAAGAATTGACTTTTTTCAAGGTGGAGAGACAACTTGTTGTCTGTTAGCCAAACACTGAGGTTGAGGAGTTCTGAACTAAGCAGCCTTTCCACCTCTGATGTGTCTTTATGAGAGACTAGAATAGCTGAGTCATCTGCAAATAAAAACAAATTACAGTCTATAGCTGACGACATATCATTGACATATAATAAAAAAAGAGAGGACCCAAAATACTCCCCTGGGGAACTCCACAAGTTAATTTAAGTGGTGAGGAAAAGGTCCCTTCCACATCTACCACCTGTTCTCTGTCCACCAGGTATGACCTCACCCACTGAAGAGATGCAGAAGAAAATCCTAGGGCTTTTAGTTTATACAAAAGGACATCATGCTGAACCGTATCAAAGGCCTTTTGAAGGTCTATTAACACCATTCCACAATAATTTCCCTTTTCTACCTATTTCCTAATAAAGTCTGTAAGATAAAGCAAACAGGTATCAGTGGAATGGGCTTTTCTAAAGCCTGATTGGAAGTCAAATAAAAGGTTATGTTCTGTTAAATAACTGTCTATTTGCTCATAAATTATCCTTTCCACAATTTTTGATATTGAACACAAGATAGATACCGGGCGGAAATTTCCAGGATCAGATTTGGGCCCCTTTTTAAATAAAGGTATCACTCTTGCCACCTTAAATTTACTAGGGAAATGATTATTTTCAATGGATAAGTTAATAAGATAAGTTATGACAGGAGTAATTATTTCAGCAGCATCCTTAAGAAATCTGGCAGGGACGTTATCAAAACCGGTAGCCTTGGAAGGATTTAGGCCTTTGAGTTTTTTGAGGACCAGCTCCTCTGTTACTTTTTTTTAAATGAAAAGTATTTGACTGGACTCCATTTTCTTCATAAAACTTATGTACCCTCTGTGGGTCACTAAAAACACCTGACGCAGATGGAAGCTTCTGTACCAGATTACTTGCAATTGTTGTGAAGAAACTATTAAAAGTATCTGCCACCACTTTTTTGTCATACAATATGGATCCATTAATATCTAGGCCTATTTTACCTTGTTTTAGCTTAGGGTTCTCTTTTGTTCCCAAAGGCCTAAGAGTTGCCCACAATTTCTTGGGATCCTTTTTATGCTCCTCAATTTTAGACATAAAAAAATCCTTTTTCGCCTCATCCACCATTCGCTGAACCTTATTTCTAAGAACCTTATATTCCTTAAAAAGTCACCTAAGATTTTATCCCTTAAGTAAATGGTGTCCAAAATATCCTTATTTATCCAAGGCTGTGATCTTTGTTTAATCCTGGTCTCTTTGATGGAGCTATCTTATCAAGTATTTCTAAGAAAATAGATTGAAAGCGATTCCATGCTAAATCAACATCACATATGTTGGTAATTTCCGTCCAGTTGATACTATTAAGTATGTCCTGAAAGTTATCAACAGTATACCCTTTTAAACTTCTGCTCTTAACAGATTTGTGACATTTAATCTGAGCCCTCTTAACTTTCCTGGTACAATAAGTTAAAAAATGGTCACTAATTCCATAGACAATGACCCCACTTTGTACAATTTTACTTGTGTCAGATACAATGATGTGGTCAATAGCAGTTTGGCTATGCTCAGTTATTCTGGTTGGAACACTAATTAATTGGGTTAGACCATGCATTTTCAGAAAATCACAAAAGCCATTATATAATGGACCTTCTGTATTTAAAACATCAATATTATTATCTGCCATTATAATGACTTCCTGGTTTAAAAAATCATGACAGCCTGCACTAACACATTCCAAGGTTTGGATGAAATCATTTTGATTTGGAGGTCTATAAACAACACCACACAAAATTGGTTTGGTTTTTGGAAATAAAATATCAATCCACACAGCTTCAAGATTTACATTGTCCAGGTCCTGTCTTAGATTGAAATCAATATCAGACCTCATAAATATACAAACCCCATCCCCTTGTCTGTTCCGGTCTTTGCGGACGATAACAAAGTTTTCAATTTCAACTTTGGAGTCAGTGATATAAGAATCTAACCATGTTTCTGAAAAACATAGTATACTTGCCTTGATTTTCCTGGCCAGCTCACGTACCTCCGTGATCTTTGGCAGTAAGCTGCGAATGTTTAAATGAAAACAATGAAGGCCCTTCGATGCAAAAACGGATATTTGTTTCTCAGTGAAGACCAAGTCATTAGACAGGCGATGTGTGTGTTTGATACCATTAACTTACCTGGACAAATTGAAGATCGAAAACCTTGTTGATTCTGTCCTCAATGTGCCATATTTTGCACAATGGCCAGGAGAATCTGACCTATGAATGTCAAAAAGAGTTTAATTCAGGTTAAGCACAAAAACTAATACATTAACCTATGATCCAGTTTAGACTTGATTTCTATTTGACTGATATAAGCTGAAGACCCTCATCTCTGTCAGATCTCTGATGATCGCTGCCTGCTCATTCTGCCACGTCTGCACTCGTTGGACTCGTGTACAAGCACTGATGGTGGAAGAAGGTTCTGACACTGATGCTCTGAAGCCCACATAGCTTCAACATCCTGATGCTCTGGGTAGCCGTGCAACCTGAGAAGTGGACGGCCCACTCAGTAATAGGTTGCAGGCCGGCATATTTCACTGCAGCATAGGCCGGTTCTGCCAAAAATGCTGATTCACACATTCTGCACAGACCTAAGAGGTGTATGTGAAAGGCAGAACATGACTATACCATACAAACAACAAAGTATAATAATTAAAACAAAATATACAGGTTATGTTACAACTTCATTTTCTACCAGAATTCATAAATAGCTTCTTTCTTGCTTTATTTTTACAATAGTTCCCTCCTGCTTCTCAACCGGCTGGGCAAATGGTAAAGAGAGACATCAGCTGGCTTTGGCACACAATGAACTTGTCAGCAGCACTGAAAAAAAAGAAAAACATTACTTTTGACTTGACACAATTTGATCATATAAAAAAATCAGTCTTGCTTGAGGTCAGGGTGAGATTCCTGCTGTGTTCCTCTTCAGATGAATCACTTCTTATTTCCCCCTCTGGGATCCATGAAGTATCACCAGGTTTGTCCATGAAAACAGAGGATGATTCATCTTTGCTATGCACAGGACTGGGCAGTGGAGTTGATGTTGGTTTCTCAAACCTTTCTGTCTGAGTCCCCACACTGACCATCTTGGGCTGTGCCTGGACATCTCGAATAAAAATAGGTCACTGTTATACAATTGTGTAACAGCATGTCACTGCTTAGGTGCCTCCTGCATCTTAAAAGATTTTACAAATTATTTGCCTAATTCTAGATGTGAGTAATGTTAACATCCTTCATCATGTTCCACCTGATGAAGGATGTGAAGGCCTGAGGTCACACTGAGAGCCAAAGTGAAGCACTGATGATTGAGGGGCCAGTGGAGAGATAGGCTCTTGCTCTGGGTCAGCAACAAGCACTGAGGCACTGGCTGAAGATGAAGATCTCCCCCGTCATTACTCGCATATTCTGCTAAATCCTTATAAACATGACAATAAATTACGAATTAGCTGTGTGAGCATTTCTAATGCTAACTTACATTAGTTATTATGCCTTACAAGCTAGCTGTGATACAACAACTTATACACGTCACGTTGCTTCTCATTATTTAAATCATTATGTTGACTGATTTGTTAGTTAGTAAATGTTTTTAAAAAAAAATATTTTTTTTTTACGGTGCACAGTTCCCGTTCTTGTTGAGCTGCATTTCTGCCGGATCCATGAGCGTCATGTTTCCTGCCGGCAGGAGAACCCGATGAAGATGCGTTGTGACTGAAGGAACTGCACCAGCTCTGAGTCTCACCTGGTTCTTGCTTCGACATCCCATGTTGAACTCCAAGATATCGCCGGACTGATAATCCTCCGATCTGAAGTGAACGCTACACACACGACCGCATTTCTCGAAGCTGATGCGGAAGAGAAATTCCGTCTCTACACCTGCACAAACCGCACCCAGGCATCGTCCTTTTTCTTGTTAGGAAACCTGTGGACTCGATGTCCTGACAGGCTGGAGTTTTGGCAACCTCCACAAACATAATAATTTACAATGACGATGATAAATTAAAATACAAAAACTACCGAAAACACACTGACTCACGACAGCTCTGACCATATACCACCAACTCTGCACTTAGCAGACGCAGAGCACAGCACACAACTCCCTCTTGTGACGTAAAATGATGCAATGTTGAAAAAAAAGCGTTGTATACGAGCAGCACTTTATCTACTAAATTGGTGCAAACATTTTAAAACATTTAAAAATGTTTTACCTGCAATACATTTTTTTTACCAGCAATGTGCTCTTTAAGCTGTGAATATTTTAATTCAAAACATTTTACGCACTTTATCATTATTAAAAACTCAATCAATATATTACTGAATATCAGTAGTGTGCCGATTCATAATCTCCATCTGCAGTTACTCGTCTCACCAGCAGGGGGATCAAACGTGTTTTTAAGAAGACCAGAGCATCAGTCAGTCAGTCATTCATTAAAACTGATTTACAGAAATGGAGCAAGCGGTCAGTGTGTGTGATGATTATCAGGGCTAGTATATATGTGTGGAGAAGCTGATAAAGGATTTGGATCTGCAGATTTGGGCGGGGGTGCACCTGGGGTGCACAATGCTTCTCATTGGTTAGTGGGAAAGTGATGACGTCGATCGAGGTGGGGCCGCGCCCGTGAACTCATGACGCTGTTTTCTAGCATGTTTTCATTTCCGCTGATCATCGCTGAATGGTGAGTACAGGCAAGCTACTCTTCTTTTTTTCCCTCTAATTTGATTCACAATTTTTAATTCTGAAGTGGCATTTAGTGTTATGATAAAATGAAGTGGTGTAAAAATAAGATCGTGTAACTACTCACCATATCACACAAATAACTAGGGCAGCGTTTCCCAAAAGCATCGTAGGCCTGTGTGTGCCTGTGTGTGTGTGTGTGTGTGTGTGTGTGTGTGTGTATATATATATATATTAGTGTGGTTTTGGTGGGATTAGGATATATTGTTAAAAAAAGGCCCTTAAAAAGAAATGCAGTGGCAAAACTGAACAAGGAGAAGAAAAATAGGATTTAAGAGTAACAATATACAAAGTTATATTGTAGGACTTTTTTTCTATAAATAAATTGATTAAATGTAAACTATTTTGATATTATTGTTATTAATAAGTATACATTTATTTAATTGAACATGAAAAAATGATGCTAATTATTATGCTCTATACTTCCTTCTCTTTGCAGATCCTTGGCATTGTCATCCTCATTTATATTCCCTGGGTACTACTTTTGCTATTTTACTTTGTATTTTTTTTTTGTGTTGCTGTGTTAATTATTCTCTAACTCTTAATCTAGTCCTCCATCTCTCTCACCTATTTTTTTATTGTTGTTTACTTTATAACTCAAAGGCTCTTTTAAGAGCAATTCTCCCCTGCAAAAATGCACACAACTGTGTTAAGCAAGGGGGAGTATGACCATTATTTAAAAGACTGCTGTAGTAAGTGCACACACTTACACTCTCACACAATCTACCTGAGTGCACGTGAGTGCCCGTGCGTGAGTGCACGTGTGCGTGAGTGTGTGTGACGTGAGTGCACGTGTGCGTAAGTGTACGTGTGTGAGTGTACGTGTGTGTGTGTGTGCACGTGTGTGTGGGCACGCGTGTGTGTGAGGGGACATATGTGTGTGTGAGTGCAGTGCATGCATGTGTGTGTGTGTGTGTGTGTGTGTGTGTGTGTGAGTGCACGTGTGTGTGCACGTATATGTGTGTAGGTGATTATCTGTATGTGTGCAATGCATATCTCTACACAATTATTCTTGTTTTGAAATAAAAGTTATCACTCGTATGAGGTTGTTTTTTTTTAGTTGAAATGCATAATATGGGATACAGAGATTGATACAGAGATTGTACTGTATATAGTTGGTTTAACTTCAAACTACTTTATTGGCTTAAATGTTTTTATAATAACCTATATAATGCACAAAAATAAACAAGAACTATTACAGAGGAATGATTAAAATAATAAATATATAAGGTGCCATTAATGTTTACAGTAATTTTGTAATTCACACAGTGAAGTGCAACAGAATGTGAAAAACTTTTAAAATACTACACAGATATTACAAAATACTCTGTAATTCCTTATAAGTTTACCTTACATCAGGCATAGTTAAAACTATGGATATGCGCCCTACTCCTTTTTGCTGCTTTCATTATTACTTTAGAGTTTTTTTTAATACTTTATCATTTTATTAAAGTATTATTTCAATGCATAAGTTAGCAGCTCATGAGTTTTAAAGACCGCATTGATTGATTTCAACCCAATTTCCTGTTTATCGTGGCATCGACGTCATTGCTGTGCCACTAACCAATGAGAAGTGTTATGGGCAGGGCTGCACGTGCGGCCCCGCCTCGATCGCCATCATCACTTTGCCACTAACCAATGCCCCAGGTGCAGCCACGCCATGATCTGCAGGCTGCAGCCAGGTGTACTTGGTTATGTTAGGTAAGCGGAGGCGTTTTTGTTGCACTTACACCATTTTGACCAGCAGGAGCCGCCAGTGTGAGGTGTTTCCAGTGCTTTAAAACTGTCAATCATTTTGTAAATTATTGGTTCAATTTATTTAGAGTTACGAAAAGCGTCTTTGTTGGCAACTGACACACAGACATTTCTCAAAAAATATTCTCTAGTGTTTCCACAGAAGAAAGTCATACTTGTTTGAAATTACATGAGGGCAAGTAAATGATCATGAACATGTACAACTGGAGCATTCCTGTATTTATATATTAGCCAGACCAGGGCTGTTGTGCAGCTCTTCCTCAGACCCACATCCAGGACCAGTAGCAGCAACTCCTTCATTACTGGTAAATGAGATTTAAATTATCTTAGTACACTGTAAAAGAATTTGTTGCTGGATTAAGTAGGCCTATAATCCAAATAGCTGGTATAGTCATTTCAACTGTTAAATATTGAGTAATGATAAATTGCTTTGACTTGTGAAAGTGAAAACGGATAAATTTATGTTAACCCTCTGGGGTCGGCGATACCAGCTCACTTTTTTTCAAACAAGTGCACAAGAGACTCAAAATGCTCTGCTGATTTTGATCTTAAATATAAGTGTTATACATCATTCGATCCTGTTAAGTGTCTATTTTTTTGTGTATACTCACAATAAAAACAAAGTGTTGTGCTTTTCATCAAATAAAGAAAAATAAACATGATGCGAGTTTTGCCTTCTCTCTGTCAGTGAAGTCCATTCTGAAACGCGTCCGAAAAATGAACTGTAACTCAGTGAATACTTGTCACAGAGACACGAGAGATTTCTCGCGCGTGTACGTCACTCATACAATTGTTTTTTTTTTTTTATTGTTTTCTTTTATGACGGTTTAAACATCCCAGATAAGCGCAAATTAGTACAATTTTAATTTGCCGTCTTACCTACAATCTCTGTTCTGTGTAAACAATGAGTGACGTACACGCGCGAGAGATCACTTCCGGTGCTTTCCGGAAAAGACCGAAGCGCCCACGACCTCAGATCACTTGGACGTGGCTGTGTTTACAAGAGGTAAAAAAGATATAAATACTGTTCGTTTTCTCACACAAACCGCTCGTTTCGTGTCTTAGGCCATCAATGTGTACTTACATTTACGAGTCATTAAATCATGTTTAATTTGGACTTCTCTGTGCATGCTCTTTGAGGTGGTGACCATAGACCTGCATTATATGACTGACAGACAAGAACGGTTTGACCTAAAAATATAAAAATTGAAACTACTGCGGAAACAAAGACACCTACATCTTGCCCTTGAGGTAAGCTAAAACATACCAAAAATTTATTTCAAAGTGAACTATCCCTTTAACCCTAAAGGCCTGTTCACACCGGTGTAACACCTCCTTTTATCAAAGATGAAACCATCTGAGGGGGATCAACAGATTTCGACTGGTACCGAAATTTCAAACCACTTCACTCAACAAATACTATTTTTCCTATTTTATTTCCCATGTACATATAATTGCCCACAATAATAATAAAGAATAGAAGGACACCACCAGTCTTTGTCTCTGTGTAAATGATACAATGATAAAGACAACTTATCGTCAGTGTCCAGTCTTTAGAAGGGTTGAACTGATGATGGTGAAGAGATGAGTATCAAACCCGGTGGATATTTGAGATCGAAGCAATGATATAATCCAATAATCCAGTATGAGTATGAGATGAAGATGTCAATGGCATTTGGTGCCTCGCTGCAGCGTGGTGATATCCAGATTCCTACTCCTCTCTTCCAGGAGACGTATAGATCATCAGATCATTCAAAACAATGCAGGATAATAAGTGTGGTTTGAAACAATGGTGACAAGTGGTTAATTATGAAAAGTCCTTTGTTTGAGCTTAAACTCCCTGAGTTCTCAAACCAGGACTTCAAATGTATCAGCAGATAGCATTTAGATGAACCATGCGGTTTCCCTCTACCAAACTGAACTGACTTCTTCATTGCTTACCAGGCTTATATCTAGCAGCCCACACTCACTAGTGCCCCCAAGCGGATATTAGTGGTACTACCACTTGACCCAGGTAATTTTCCAGGCAATAGTCAGAAAATAAACTATAAAAAACTCAGGTAACATTTAAACTGTTACATACCCCTCCCCGTGGTCTAAAAATTTGACTCATGGTAAATTTTTAAATTCTGGGTATGATAAGTGTCTACCTGAACAGGATCAGACAACATGGCTACCTTGTAGTTTACAGGTCCTAGCTTTTTCACAATCTTAGCTGGGCCTTTCCATTTAGGTGAGATCTTAGCCATGAAAGCATCATCTGCACTAGAAAGAGGGTGTGTTCGCACCCAAACTAAATCCCCCTCATTGAGGTTTTGAGCTCTTCTCTTGAAGTCGTAGTACTTTTTTTGTTTAGTTTGCGCCTTCTCTACATTCTCTCTTACTGACTCGTACAGAACCTTTTGGCGTTCCAGGAGACTGTAAGCTGGTTGGTCCGGATCTGGTGGATTTTGTAAGGCTCTCTGCAGAGGACCTTTCAGTTGTCGTCCTAGGGCTATCTCAGCAGGTAAATACCCCGTACTCTCATGCCATGCGGTATTTAGTGCAAATCTGAACTCACATAACCACTGATCCCAGGTACGGTGGTTTTGGTCGACGTACGTGGCAATCATAGTTTTCAAATTACGATTGACCCGTTCAGTGAGGTTTGACTGAGGATGGTATGCGGTGGTGAGTTTTTGTGTTACTTGCCATTGCTTACATAACTGGGCTAAGAGGTTTGAGGTGAATTGTGCACCTCTATCAGACACGATGAAGGCTGGTGTTCCCCATCTTGTGAAAATCTCCTCTATAAGAATTCGCACAATGGTTGTAGCTTTAGCAGCTCTCATTGGGAAAACCTCTACCCACTTAGTGAAATAGTCCACTATAACCAGAAGATAATTATTCTGGCGAGTGCTTCGTGGAAATGGTCCCATGATGTCCATTCCCAGCATATAACCAGGTTCAACTAGTGGTACACTTTGTAAGCCCCCAGCAGGTTTTAAGTTAGTTGGCTTGTGTTGCTGACATTTCTGACAATTCTTGCAGTGTTGCCATACATCTGTACGAATTGAGGGCCAATAAGCGAACTCTAAAAGTCTCATCAATGTCTTAAATTTACCCAAGTGCCCACTCAGAGGATTGTCATGTGCATAAGTTAAAATTGCTTCCTTCAACTTTGCAGGAATGACAACTTGGATTCTCTGACCTTCTTTGGAGTCTGGTACACTCCTAAATAAAACTGCGTTCTTGAAAACATAGTGTGTTCTCTTCAAGTCAGTGGATTTCTGGTTTTCGGCTTTAACCATCAATTCTTGGCACTCTGGGTCTAGTTTCTGTTCTGCTGCAATTTGTGCCAAATCCACTGGCAGATCACATGTGACAGATGTGTGCAACAACACAGCTGGTGACTCAGCTGCATACCTTCGGGACAATACGTCAGGCACTACATTACATTGTCCTCTCCGATACCGTACAGTAAAGTGATACCCTTGTAGTCTGATCGTCCATCTTTCCAGTCTGGATGAGGGTTTTGGATGTTGGAAAAGCCAGACTAAGGATGCATGATCAGTGATCACCTCAAAAGCTCTACCCTCTAGGTAATGGTGCCACTTCTCTACAGCCCACACTACCGCTAGACATTCCTTTTCTGATGTCGAATAGGACTTCTCTGCACCTCTGAGAAACGGGATGCGTATGCAATTACTCTCTCTTGGCCATCCACCTCCTGTGTTAACACAGCTCCCAAGCCCACATCACTTGCGTCAGTCTGTACTTTAAAAGAAGCCTCGAAATTAGGTGTGGTTAAAACAGGAGCCTTAGTGAGTTCATCTTTAATAAGCTCAAACGAACATTGGCACTCATTAGTCCACTTCCACTTCACCTCTTTTTTCTTCAGTGCGTGCAATGGTGCTGTTTTACTAGAAAAATCAGGGATAAAACGATGGTACCAAGCTGCTAGACCCAGAAATCGCTGAACCTCTTTTAAGTTCTTAGGAATGGGAAATGTCCTGATCGCATCCACTTTGTCTACATTCATCTTAACTCCATCTGCAGTGATAGTATGTCCTAGGTAGTCCAGTGAAGAACAGATGAACTTACATTTTGTGAGGTTGAGCGTGAGACCGGCGTTGTGTAAACTCTGGAACACCTGCTCGAGATGGTGCATGTGAGACTGGATGTCTGGGGAGTATATAATGATGTCGTCGATATAGACCATGCAATATTTGTTCTTGTGCTCTCTGAGAACTTGCTCCATCAGCCGTTGGAATGATGCTGCGGCGTTTTTAAGGCCAAAGGGAAGACACAATAATTCATATAACCCTGAAGCAGTAATGAAAGCGGTCTTTTCCATACTTGCAGAATCCATTTCAACTTGCCAGTATCCGCTCTTTAAATCCAGCGTGCTGAACACCTTGGCTCCTTGGAGAGAATCAAGAATATCCGTGATTTGAGGCATCGGATACGCGTCGAGGTGTGTCTTTGCATTCAGTCCACGGTAATCAATGCAAAACCGGGATCCTCCATCTTTCTTATCCACTACCACCACAGGTGAAGCCCACGGAGACGTAGAAGGTTTGATGTTTTTTAATTGAAGCAACTCCTTAATTTGCTCTTTAATGAAATCATTCTTCACTTTCGAAGCTCTGTACGGTCTCTTTCTTATAGGAAGTTCGTCAATAGTTTTAATCTCGTGCTTGATCAGGCTTGTATGTCCTAGATTTGTGGTACAAACTGAAGGCCAATCACACAAGATAGCTTTCAACTGACTCTTTACCTTGACTGCAGCATGAGAGTTTTCCACGACTTGGTCGATTAACTTCGACTTCTCATCGCACCCCAACTCATCTTCTCCTTGAGCAGCATAAAATCGTACAGCAGGGTGCTCGTGCATTTTATTAAAACACATTGGATGACTAGAGTTAGTATCAGGCAGGGATATACGTGAGACATTAAAATCGATGGTGACCTTGGCTTCTCTAAGGAAATTCAAACCTAAGATGATAGGCACTGCCAAATCTTCATCATTCATCACATAGAATGTGACCTCATATTTTGATCCGTACATCTCACATTCCCAGAGTACTTTACCCTGAGCTTTTTGACCCTGGCCATTAGCCAGCATGAACGTCTGAGCGCTGCTGGTCAAAAGCTCATCCTTTCTCTTTAGTCTCCGCCATACTTTCTGCTGCATCAAAGAAAAAGTGCTTCCCGTATCAATCACGGCATTGAAGAATGAGTGATTTAAAACCAAAGGTGCCTGCAGTACATTGTTACACTGAGAGCCAGCAGCAGGATCCATCAGCATCAGGCGATTAGGCTGATTTTTTCCACCAGCAGAACTCTTCTTCTGTTCCTCACCTCTCTCTTGACTCCATCTTCTCTTATTCTCAGTCCAGTCCTTCTCTATTTGGGTCCCGAGACGAACCAGCTCATCAATAGTTTTCACCGTTCCCCTCAACAGTGACGCCAACCGTGGATTGCAGTTTCTTAATGTTGCCTGCACTAATTCGACTTCAGGCAACAAAGGGTTAATCTTTAGTGACATCGCTCTATAATTAAAAGCAAAGTCTCTCACAGATTCGTCGACCCTCTGTCGATAATTTGCCAATTTCTGTGCAGCTACTTCCTTGTGGTCTTCGTTCAAAAATGAAAACAGGAATTTCTCTTTGAATGAATCCCAATCTCTAATATGCGGTTTCTCTGCTCTCCACCAGCTCTTAGCGGTTCCCTTAAGACTCACGGACAACGCAGCCAACACCTCTTCGTGGGACATGGGTCTCAATTGATTATACTCTTCAAAGCGATCTATAAATTCAATGGGCTCTTCTGAATTCAAATTACTAAAGGTAGGTAAATCCATTTTAACAGCAGAAGGATGAGATGTTGAAGAAAGATGTGTTACTTGCCTCGACGTATCTTGTGGTATTGAAGTAATCTTAGAGGGGCGTGAAATTTTCGTTGAGAAGTATCTGTGCTGAAATGAACAGGAGTTGACATGGCCGGTTGGATAGCCTTGAACTGTCGCTCCAGCTGGTTATCCCGTCGTTTCAAACAATCCACCATGCTCTTAGCTAGATCATCAATTTTGCCATAGCACTGTTGGTGAACTCGATCTATCTCTCTCTTAAGATGATAATTCATTCTGTCTTCATATGCTCTCAATTTCATGCTCAAAGTCTCTGAAGTAACAAAGTCACTGATTCTGTGTTCAAGATCAACAAGGTGCTCTTCTATACTACTCATTCGATGGACACTTTAATTACTGCCAAATTGTAACTCATCCTCTTGGAAAACCTGAGGCGGAGGTGGGAAAGGGTAAGTCACCAGTTATATCATCTTGTTCAATTCTCTGGTCTGGTGACTCAGCTCTACTTTCTCTTTCTTCCTCTGTATCTAAATACAATTCGCTAAAAGTATCTATCAAAGTTGTCACTGGATCCCTACGCTGAACAAAAGCATCATCAGAATAATCAGTAATATGCTCTCTTTCTTCCATAGCAGATGATAGTAAGGAATATTTGTTTGTGAAGGGCTTTCAGTACCGTCGAAATTTATTTTTAAATACGAGGAATCCCGCAAAAGTTCAAGCGGGTCCCTGTTCGGGCGCCATCTGTAACACCTCCTTTTATCAAAGATGAAACCATCTGAGGGGGATCAACAGATTTCGACTGGTACCGAAATTTCAAACTACTTCACTCAACAAATACTATTTTTCCTATTTTATTTCCCATGTACATATAATTGCCCACAATAATAATAAAGAATAGAAGGACACCACCAGTCTTTGTCTCTGTGTAAATGATACAATGATAAAGACAACTTATCGTCAGTGTCCAGTCTTTAGAAGGGTTGAACTGATGATGGTGAAGAGATGAGTATCAAACCCGGTGGATATTTGAGATCGAAGCAATGATATAATCCAATAATCCAGTATGAGTATGAGATGAAGATGTCAATGGCATTTGGTGCCTCGCTGCAGCGTGGTGATATCCAGATTCCTACTCCTCTCTTCCAGGAGACGTATAGATCATCAGATCATTCAAAACAATGCAGGATAATAAGTGTGGTTTGAAACAATGGTGACAAGTGGTTAATTATGAAAAGTCCTTTGTTTGAGCTTAAACTCCCTGAGTTCTCAAACCAGGACTTCAAATGTATCAGCAGATAGCATTTAGATGAACCATGCGGTTTCCCTCTACCAAACTGAACTGACTTCTTCATTGCTTACCAGGCTTATATCTAGCAGCCCACACTCACTAGTGCCCCCAAGCGGATATTAGTGGTACTACCACTTGACCCAGGTAATTTTCCAGGCAATAGTCAGAAAATAAACTATAAAAAACTCAGGTAACATTTAAACTGTTACACCGGGACGAATTTTGCGTGCGATATTCGCCAACGTTTAACGCCTCGTGACTAAACAATGGGCGCTAATGTGAGTGTGAACACCGATGCGTAAAATGTCACACGTAAAAGCGTAATTTTTTTTAAAACGCCTCGGGTTCGTTTTTTTGGTTTGACGCGCCGCGTCAAAAACTATCCGACCAATGAGATTGATGCTTTTGCTCACGTGTCTGGAGCTTCTGAAGTTACAGTAAAACACAACTTGGGGGCGCTCAAACACAAAACGGTCTTGCCGAGCACACATACGTGCGGTGAAGAAGATATACAGCGTCTACACTCTGCAGGGAAGAAATAAGACGAGGAAGATGCAAGGCCAGATGAATGTAGAGCTGCTGGTCTTGTTGGTGTCTTTATAACAACATGACATCATGACTTTTGTGTAAACATACACACCACTTTCAAGTCAAGTGGCGTGTTATTTATACGCTTTTTGAGCTATCCGCGTGTATGCGTGTATATCTACGCCGTTATGTCCGAGTGATTCCGCGTGTATTTACACGCCGTTAAAAATCCGAGCGAAATAAAGCCAAATTTTGATATACATCTGGGGGAGCGATATTTTTCTTACTAGGATGGTGGGAAAAGACTCATAAATGGTATTAACCAGTGACGGGTAGGTTTAGGGATGGGGTTGGGGTAGGTCATATATTTATATATACAGTAATGTAACGTTAAGTCAACGGCGTTCATAAACACGCTGAAAAGCTATTATGCGTGTTGATATCACGCCAAAAATGGAAATACGAATTGGCGTGTCATACATACGCTATTTCATGAGATCAGTCTGCTTTATAAAGAGACACCAACGAGAATAAAGAACTATATGACAAACGCGACAAACTTTTGTGACAAGCGAGTGTCAGAAGCACTTTGTGGACCAGGGTATTTCTGTTTTACATTAAGCGCCATCTAATGTCAGGGAATGAATTTGCATGTTCACTCGGCTCATCGTCAGCGAAAATCGCTTGGGTGTGAACACAAAAAACGCGTTGAAAAACACTGACGAATAACGCGAGCCGATATTCATAGTGTACGAGGCTTAAGATTCCAATTTGTCTTTAAAATGTTTGATTTGTTCTTGTAGAGTCCTGAGCTTGCTTGAAGCCACTGAAAATACAAAGTTTCCCAGCCATGACACTGTGCTTTATGCTTACATTCACTTCGAAGCACTGACAAACCATGATTACATGTACTCCTGCATCAACTGTGGATACTACCCTAAAGTGGTAATCATGGACCTCCACAAATGGACCTGTAAGTTTCTTCACAGTACAGTACCTAGAAATGATATATTTAGGCTAGTTTTTTTACAATGAATTCCATTTGTGTCTTTTCAGTCAGTTAAATAAAATCTCCCCCTGATGACTTTGAGGGACACACCAACATTGTGTCCTTCTGGGAGCTAGTGACACAAGAGATGGTTTGTCTGGGATTTCTTCGAAGTACGTTGTTATTTTTATTATTAATATTATGGTGGAGTCATTGGTTTTGCTGTTAAAGGGATAGTTCACCCAAAAATGAAAATTCTGTCAGTAATTACTCACCCTCAAGTTGTTCCAACCCCGTAAGACCTTCGTTCATCTTCGGAACACAAATTAAGATATTTGTGATTAAATCTGAGAGCTGGATCACTCCTCCATAGGCTTCTAAAGGATTGAAACTTGACAGCCCCGAAAAGTTATTAAAGAAATCGTTAAAAGAGTCCAAGTGACTACAGTGGCTAGATCTTAAGTTTATCGAGCTACGAGAATACTTTTTGAGCGCAAAAAACAAACAAAAATAGCGACTTTATTCAAGTATCACAAGCTGTAAGTATTATTAATAATTGTTGCTTTTATGGGTTTTGTAGCGTCGGGGGCGGGGCAGGGGCGGGGGAACTAGGGGGCCGTCCCTCGCGAGGAAGGAAGGTGCAGTATGTGTGTGTGTGTGTGTGTGTGTGTGTGTGTGTGTGTGTGTGTGTGTGTTGTGTTGTGTAAGTTACGATCAGCGCAGCTTCTAGTTCTAGGTCTCCAATGACAATTTTTTTGAAATATGTGAAATGTTTGTCATTGTTATTGGAGTTGTAATAAAGAATAGAGCAATACTTTGTAGTACTGCAGTGCTTTATCAATATGTTTATGCGTTGGGCTAACGCAAAAAATAACTGACTGGGTCATCTGACCAATCACCGCAGATTAGCGTCACGCAAAGGAGGGGTTTGGAGAAATGAGTTGTTGAACGAATAGAATTTGGGAGTCGGTGAGCAAATCAGGTAAAAATAAATTCATATTATAAGACAACAAAAGTGTTTTTTGTCATTGCATGCATGTAAAACTGTTGTTGGGGACTCCCATAACAATATTAGGAACATTTTAAATGCCATAATAGGTACCCTTAAGAAAGGAGATGCAAAACCGCTCCTCATATGACAAAGTGTTCCAACAAATCTGGGGTGCTTCTGGTAAGTTTTATGATTATATATATATATATATATACCAACTCTATTAACAAACTCCTTAAATGTAACAGTTATTCAACTGCTCCAGCTTCGTCTCACCTCTGTAATAGGTTTCTTAATTTTTTTAGCTCAAAGATTGAAAACCTCCGTAAATGTATCATTTCTACTCTTCCTTCACCTTCTTCTCTCACAATCACTCCTGAATTTTCTGGTACCCCCCTATCAAATTTTTCCATATTGGACCTTCATTCTCTTTGTAATGAGGTTTCAAAAATGAAAGCTGCCACTTCCATAGTTGATCCTGTACCAACTTGTCTGTTCCAATCATGTTTTGCTAGTTTATGTCCTATTGTACTGAATATTATAAATGATTCTCTGTGCACTGGTGTGGTGCCAACAACATTTAAAACTGCTGCTTTGACTCCTGTACCAAAAAAAAAAGACACAAACGTTGACAATCTAAATAATTTCCGCCCCATTTCTAATCTTCCTTTTCTTGCCAAAATTTTAGAGCGAATTGTTGCTATTCAATTGCACTCCCATCTAGCTGCAAATAATCTCTATGAGCCCCTTCAATCAGGATTCCGTAAACTACACAGCACTGAGACAGCATTAGTTAAGGTTACTAATGACTTGTTAATCACTTCTGATTCCGGCAGTCTCTCTATTTTTATTCTTCTTGATCTTAGTGCCGCTTTCGACACTGTTGATCATAATATTTTACTTGCTCGGTTAGAATCTGTTTTTTGTTGTTTCAGATACTGCACTAAGCTGGTTTAAGTCCTATCTTTCTGATAGAAAGCAGTTTGTTGCTATGGGTGGTTTCAGGTCTGCTATTGGTTTAGTGCATTCTGGTGTCCCTCAAGGTTCTATCCTGGGCCCTATACTTTTTAACATATACGTTTATCCTCTTGGCCAACTTTTAAAATCACTTGGACTCAGTTTTCACTTTTATGCAGATGACACCCAGGTTTATATACATTCAAAACCTGATGTAGATGTGGCTGTGTCTCATCTTTCTTTTTGTATTTCTGAGATAAAAGAATGGATGTCTAGAAATTTTTTATGCCTAAACAGTGACAAGACGGAGGTAATGCTCATTGGTTCACCTCATCAGCTACGGAAGGCTGGTTCCCCCACTTTTAGTGTAGAAGGTTCTACACTTCAATTTCAGACTAAATTAAAAAATCTGGGGGTGATATTTGATAATAATTTGACATTTGTTCCTCATGTTCAGAGCACTGTCAGGACGTCATTCTTTCATCTCAGAAATATAGCCAGATTGCGTCCCATGTTGTCTCTCCCTGTGGCTGAAAAGCTAATCAACATTTTTGTATTTTCACGTATCGATTACTGTAATGCTGTGTTGGCTGGGGTTTCAAAAGCTACCCTTAACAAACTACAGTTGGTACAAAATTCTGCCGCTCGAATTCTGTCTGGAAACAGGACGAGGGATCACATTACTCCGGTACTGGAATCTTTACACTGGCTCCCTGTCAGATTCCGTGTTGATTTTAAAATCTTAATGCTTACTTATTGTCACATTCACGTTTAACTTCATCATCTGTATTCACTACATTTCCCAGCATTCCCCTGGATCCTCACCTGCACTCGATTCCCTCATCACCACACCTGATCTCCATCACGTCATCTCATCACCAGCACGGACTATATAACACTCACTCTCCCTGCAGTCACTGTCTGATCTCGTCAATACATGACACACAGACTCTTCTATGCTCAACCAAAGAGTTACCTGCTACTTACCTGCTACTCACCTGTCCCTATTGGATTATCTTCTTCATCGTCTGCCATCTTCAGTTCCCAGCCGTCCAACTGCAACCCTTTCCAGTGACTGTTCATCATCATCGGAAAGAGAGACTCTTATTATCCATTGGCTAAGTTCATCCTATTATCATCTGTTGGAATACTCACCATAACTCCGTCTGCTTCTGCCTGTTCTGTTAATAAACACTGATTTCACTCATTACCTGTCTGTCTCCTGTATCATCCGTGACAGAAGATCAGACCGCCCCAAGATGGACGATGGGGTAAAAATTATCGTCCTGGCTCAGGAGAGCCAAAATTGGTATTCATTTGTTGAAGGCTTTATTCGCATCGCACTCGTCAGTAATGTGGCTGACGAGCGGTTGTGTACCTTATTTTGGCTCGGGGCCAGATTTCACCACCGGATCGACCTTCCAGACACCACCGGACTCAGCTGGAGGGAGACCGTGATCCGGTGTCTGGAGAGTGTCGGTTCCCGACCCGGGACACAACCTACCAGCACCAAGCCCACTTCGCCGCTGGTCCCATCCAGCACAGAGCCTTCGCCGCTGGTCCCATCCAGCACAGAGCCTTCGCCGCTGGTCCCATCCAGCACAGAGCCTTCGCCGCTGGTCCCATCCAGCACAGAGCCTTCGCCGCTGGTCCCGTCCAGCCCATTTGAACCTTCGCCGCTGGTCCTATCCAGCACAGAGACCCTACCACTGGCCTCTGCCAGCATTGACCTAATAGACTTTTTCACAGAGCCAGAGCCCGTTAACCCAGCGCCAGAGCCAGAGCCCGTTAACCCAGAGCCAGAGCCCGTTGACCCAGCGCCAGAGCCAGAGCCCGTTGACCCAGCGCCAGAGCCAGAGCCCGTTGACCCAGCGCCAGAGCCAGAGCCCGTTGACCCAGCGCCAGAGCCAGAGCCCGTTGACCCAGCGCCAGAGCCAGAGCCCGTTGACCCAGCGCCAGAGCCAGAGCCCGTTGACCCAGCGCCAGAGCCAAGCCCGTTGACCCAGCGCCAGAGCCAGAGCCCGTTGACCCAGCGCCAGAGCCAGAGCCCGTTGACCCAGCGCCAGAGCCAGAGCCCGTCGCCAGCCCGCCAGAGCCTGAGCCCGTCGTCTGCCCGCCAGAGACCGCCGTCCAGCCAGAGACCGCCGTCCAGCCAGAGACCGCCGTCCAGCCTGAGACCGCCGTCCAGCCTGAAACTGTATTCCCACCCTGCCTCCCTCTCCCACCTCCGCTATTGATGTCTTCATGCTCTACTGTTTCGTCTCTACTGAGCCCTGTCGACCCTGCTGCCCATCCACAGCTACCCCCCAGTATCGCTGTGGAGCCGCCTCTGGGTCTCCAAGCCTCAGCATCGCCCTGGTCAGTGGATCCCCTGTCCTTGCCTCAATCCCCTGAACCTCTGACTCCACCTTGGTCCTCCGACCCTACAGCCTCTCTGCGGCTCATTGTGCCCTCACCTCCGCCGGGTCTTGTCAGCCCGATAGCTCCACCAGGCTCACTCCTCCTTCCTTCCTCACATTGGTCAGCCGTCACCCTGGTTCCACCTCGGGACTCCGTGCTACCGGCTGTGCCTCTGCCCTGCATCCCTTCTGCTCCACCGGGCTCCATCTTCCCTCCTGCTCCTCAGTCGTCCTCCCTCGCACTGGTTACGCCACGGGCTTCCAGAGCCCCTTCTCCATTTCGGTCCCATGAGCCTGCAGATCTGCCTTGGCCCTCCAGACCTGTGGTGTCACCTCGGCTCTGGGTCCATTCGGCTCAGTTGGGGAATTCTGGAACTTCTACAGGGTCTTCACCGCCATGGCCACCCGAAGGGGCCTCACCGCCATGGCCACCCGAAGGGGTCTCACCGCCATGGACGCCCGAGGGTCCCACAGCTCCGCCCTGGACGCCCGAGGGTCCCACAGCTCCGCCCTGGACACGTCCTCTCTCATCTGCTCCGCCTTGACTCCTCTGCAGCGCGAGGTCGCGCTTTCCGGAGGGGGGTGTAATGTCACATTCACGTTTAACTTCATCATCTGTATTCACTACATTTCCCAGCATTCCCCTGGATCCTCACCTGCACTCGATTCCCTCATCACCACACCTGATCTCCATCACGTCATCTCATCACCAGCACGGACTATATAACACTCACTCTCCCTGCAGTCACTGTCTGATCTCGTCAATACATGACACACAGACTCTTCTATGCTCAACCAAAGAGTTACCTGCTACTTACCTGCTACTCACCTGTCCCTATTGGATTATCTTCTTCATCGTCTGCCATCTTCAGTTCCCAGCTCCAACTGCAACCCTTTCCAGTGACTGTTCATCATCATCGGAAAGAGAGACTCTTATTATCCATTGGCTAAGTTCATCCTATTATCATCTGTTGGAATACTCACCATAACTCCGTCTGCTTCTGCCTGTTCTGTTAATAAACACTGATTTCACTCATTACCTGTCTGTCTCCTGTATCATCCGTGACACTTATAAGGCCTTGCATGGACTGACACCTCATTATATAACTGAACTTTTAACACCCTACACACCAGCACGTGATCTCCGTTCTTCGGAAGCT
Source organism: Chrosomus eos (assembly GCA_036326025.1). Taxonomy (NCBI): domain Eukaryota; kingdom Metazoa; phylum Chordata; class Actinopteri; order Cypriniformes; family Leuciscidae; genus Chrosomus; species Chrosomus eos. Next base: position 447,664 of record JAZAVI010000039.1, read on the forward strand.
GGCCTTTTAATTGTTCCGCATACCCGACTAAAATCGATGGGTGATAGGGCATTTTCGTCAAATGCTCCAAAACTCTGGAATTCCCTGCCTATTGAGATTAGGCAAGCAGAATCGCTTAGTGTTTTTAAATCATCACTTAAAACTTATTTGTTTAGGGTAGCTTTTAGATAATTGTTGTATTATTTTATTAATCCTATACTTCATAATGTTTTTATTTTGTATTTTATTTCGTCTCTCTGTCCGCAATTACTAATGCATTGTTTGTTTAATTGTATGTTTTATTATGTTTCTATATTTGTGAAGCGCTTTGAGATAGCCTACTTTTTAAAGGCGCTATATAAAATAAAGTTTATTATTATTATTATTATTATTATTTTATATATATATATATATATATATATATATATATATATATATATATATATATATATATATATACTATCATTGATTTAATATTGTTGTATTCATTACAATTGATAGATATCAATATAGGGTCCAATATGCTTGATACAAGCAATTTAAAGCAACTACCTAACACTTAATTGTACATTATACTAATTATTTCTTCTTTTTTAGGTGGATGAGTCAAGTCAGTTAAATTTAACATTAGAGTCTCCAAGAGGCTTTGCTGATTTGCTCTAGGTCATGGAAGCACTCCCTAATGTGTCGATATATGATTTTGCCAGAGGACTAGTAACACACACTAACCTCCGGGACCCAGAGACTTTACCTTTTGGCCCTCGTGAAGGCAGACTTGCAGAGCCAAGCGCTGAAAACATTCAGTTGGCTAAAGATAGCAAGTTCACAGTGAATTTGCCCTGGCTAAAAGTCAAACAGGTGCAAAAGGATCCCACCTGCCATCCTTTAACTGGGTCTTCTGAGCATTATGTTCTGTACAACCGCTTTCACGAGTGTAACACAAAAGACCCAAAAGATGTCCTCAGAAGAGTCGACTTAGTCCCAGAACTAAGTGGATAGTTAAATACCCAAACTACTGAACAACTCTTTGCTGGCAAGGTCTTTGCTGGAAAAACAATTACTTTATGAACATACTCACACCTTCAGCAAATGTATGCTTAATGCGCAACATAATCCACTACTACAACAAATCATAAAATGAAAGTGTGAAAGAAAACCTCAGAAAAATTATATCACCAAATGGTAATTTGACCTTGAATGGTAATGGTCAGGTTATTGTAGATAAATTTAATCTTATTACTATGTTTTGTGTTATTCAGATAGCTTAACTTCATATATAATGGATTCACTTTTATTCAATATAAAGGCATTCCTCCATAGGCTGTTCAAATTGATGAGAAACCCTCAGGAGACAAAACACAAAAAGACGACCAGTGTAACTATGTATTTTTTATTTTTTTTTGTAATTCTTTGCTAAATCAGATGTTTTTTTAATCAATTTATTCCCACTTTTATGTGCTCCTCAGTCCTTAAGTGTTCCACGGTTGGTATTACTGCTTTGCGACATGTGCAACCACACAAGGTATGCTGGAAACAGTCACCCAGGACAGTCCAGCTGAACCATGTAAGTTAGTTTTTTATTACTGTTAGGTTTCTATTATTGTTTTAAGACTAAAAAGAGATACATATTGTAGTCTTCACTGTCATTTTTATAGCTAAACCATGCTTTGATGGAGACGAGACCATCAAGGGAGTTTTTGGCTTCTGTTGGAAACACAGTCCTCACAAGGAAGGATTCCCTTGCTTTAGGATGCCTTCGTTGTGTTGAAGCAACAGTGAGAAGCAGCAATCATACTTCTGTATTTTAACATTTAACCCATACAGAACAGTACAGTAGCATGGGGCCTAATAAATATGTCCCTGAATGTTAACAGATTTTGAATGCCTGTCTTTCAGTTTTGAAGGATATTGCTGACCCTCGGGTAATGCAAATAATTACTTTGATCATACGTATGCATGATGTGGCTAAAAATAGGAATGTGGTTCCTTCTTTAATTGTTGCACTTTCACTTAACAGGCCATAATGGTCCATGTCGGTAACACTTTACAATACAGGTGTACTAATATGCATTAATTCATGTTTAACTAATGCACAGATAATCATGAGTTAAAGGAGAACTCCGGTCAATTTTAACATTGAGCTCATTTTTTTGTACATTTGGAGTGCTGTCAGAGAACAACGACAAAAATCGGTGTTTCCGACACCGTGTTATCCTCTTTTTAAAATTCGCACCCTGTTGACTTCAATGGGGCAAGTTCTAAACCTGCTTTTAGCCTCTAAACATCCTTTATGTGTCATTACAAGTGCACAGTCATATGAGTGGTGTTATTAAGAGTGACCACGGTGAATCTGACTGCAGTAGATGTGAAAGATATTAATAAAAATTATGTTAATTCAGCCAGCTCGCATACATGTATTTACTTCCTGTTTTCGGTCGAAGTCCACAGTAGTCAATTGTCGAGTTCGCGCGTGCGATCATTGGTAACAAAGCAACAGTAGAGACTCAGACTGTCAGCTGTCAGCCGATGACGGTGCTGTGTGGTGTTCTGAGAATATCCAACCCAGTCTCTTCCTACTGGGTATATATACTACGAGTTTTCATTTTCGTTTGCCGTAGTATTTACACGACAAAGTCACATTTTGCGTTCATATGGTACGCAAAACCCTCCCGTTAAACTTCTATTGATGGAAAATGTGTGTACATTGCACGCAGAAATGTATTATAGTCAACGTCATCGTCCCGCCCCTTAAATCGTACGAAGATTCACGATTTCATCTCGTGCAGGTGCCGGAGTCGCATGCAGAAATAGTTTTTTAAAATATTTTTTTTACAGAAACTTAACTGATTATCTCTAATGGGGTCTAATATTGATACTACAGAATATTCAATAATTAAAATTGCAAGTTAGTAGGTAAATATCTGTCTGCTTTATTTATTGTGCTCTCTGCTTTTGTCTTTTTGGCTCATATATACACGCATTTTTGTTTCTTTGTTTGTGATTGTATTTGTAATGGTAAAAGTATTAACTACTAATAATAATAATAATAATAAATGAATAAATTAAAAAAGGTACATAATTTGAATTTTAGTCCTTCCCTGCTCCAGGAAACACCCACTACCGCTTGGAAACCAATCAAATGTTTAAACATTTTCAGCGCCCTCATCACTTTCACGCCCCCTCATACAGTGCGCAAGTTCGCCTCGTCGTCCATCTAATCATCAGAATACACAAGTAAGTATTTAGCAAAAGAATAAAACATTTTAGTTATTGTTAACCCAAGTTGTTGTAAATGCAAGTGCTAATATATAGCTTCCGATATCTAATGCGTGTCAATGCTGTCAGTTATTCTTTTAAGTGAGCATGCACATGTCGCCCTACAGTTGTCAGGCGATTAATGTCTGTTTAAAATAATGTATTATTAAATATTTTAGGATAAAATGTAGTGTAAGAGTTTGCTGTGCGCAACGATTACTTTTTATTGATGAATCATGTTTTTTGGTTAAGTTATGAATGATGAGATCACACTACTTTACAATATGTCTTTACCAGGCATTACATGTAGATCACAGATAGAATTTAACAGCCCTGCACAATAATCATATAATCAATAAAATAAATTAGTTATTATAAGTCTTTAATAAGTATGTAGCTTTTGAGAGATAACATATATATATATATATATATATATATATATATATATATATATATATATATATATATATATATATATATATATATATATATATATATATATATAATGTCTGAACTAAGTTGTACTTCTTTAACTACTGGCTGGCTAACCTGTGTTTAGAAATCCAGGAGTACTACACACAAACACACACGTGTGTGTGTGTGTGTGTGTGTGTGTGTGTGTGGTGTGTGTGTGTGTGTGTGTGTGTGTGTGTGTGTGTGTGTGTGTGTGTGTGTGTGTGTGTGTGTGTGTGTGTGTGTGTGTGTGTGTGTGGTACTCCTGGATTTCTAAACACAGGTTAGCCAGCCAGTAGTTAAAGAAGTACAACTTAGTTTTTATTGACTCCTATTGATCGTCATCAAAATGCACTCCAGGTGGTAGTCATTTGTGGATTTTTCAGAATTTCTGTATATATATATATCTTCAGTCTTCAACCTTTAATCGGCCTGTATTTCGGTCTTTTGATGCAGGCCACAACAACTTCGCCAGGCTTTTTGGTCCCTGGCCAGACCCATCCAGTATCTGCTGTAAGAAAAAATGATGCGGACATCGAAGATCTCAAAAATGAAGTTTATTACAGCATAGCAGTAGCAAGGGACACAGAGCACCTTGGGTTCACCGGCGTCAGAATGAACCCTGAAATAATCTCAGCTCAAACATTTTATACTGTATCCCATTCGTCTTCCCCCTCAGCATGTAACTGAAGTACAGGAGTCAGCCCATTTCCCCAGTCCTGATCTCATCAGTATAACAGTCTCATTCACATCTTGATGATAATCCAATCAACCCAACTGATTCATTTAACTTACAATAGAGAGAACAGGACTGGCAGCTTTGAAGCTCCCTAATCAAGATGGTTCTTGAATACCCGCTGTCATTCCCACGCTATAGGTAATAAACGTGACTGTGATACTTTTAAGACTGTAAGGAATTAATTCTATGATAAATAAGCTCTGAGACCCGAGCGTTTGCCTGGTGTGCATTTTATAATTGTTCTTGCTATTTGGGATAAGTAGGACCTTTATAAATATAATAACTAAAATTTGTTTTTGTACAGGAAGTAGTTTTTGCAGAAAATGATGTCCTCATGTGAGGACAGTGGGTCTATGATTTATCATATGATGTCCTCATGTGAGGACAGTGGGTCTATGATTTATCATATGATGTGCTCATGTGAGGACACAGTACTAGCAATCAAAAAAAAAAACTTAAATGGTTGTAATTCAAAAATGGTTTGGAATATAGACATATGGTTGGTCTTGTTTTTAAGAAGACATTTGCCAGATTATTGTAGAAGTGAAATAAATTATGAAAGTGAAACAGAAAAAAAGTTAAATAAGTTTGAGTTTATGAAAATATAAAATGTAAAAATATAATTATTTATATTTTATGTAAAATATATATATTATAAAATATATTTTACTCTATTAAAGCCAAAAATCTAAACAAGTTGTGTTCCAAATTTTAGGTTGATATCTCAAAAAATGAGCTTTCAGTAAGATTTTATTTGGGCCTAGTACCAAACGTTTTCACTAGATGGACAGCCAGCTTCCTTACTGACCATATAAGGGCGCCTCCATTTCATATATGTTTTGAGTGATCTGAACCATGTCTTTCCATAATTTCATACAATTTATTAAGTATACATCCTATTCAGAAATAGTATGGGTGTTTTGGCAGTATATGATTTGATTTCAACCTCTAATAAACATAAAAAGAGCACATCACAAATGTGCTCTTTTTGCCGGATCACAAATCGATAATTCATAATATTTTTCTTTATATTTAAAAATGTTCAGACCTTTTTTTCCTCATAACATTTAATTAGTGTTATCTTTTGAACTCTTGGCATGAAAACAAACTGAGGTTTCTACCAATCTTTCATGATTATTTATGTTTTTTTCTGTTTCAAAATAAAGGCCTAATGAATATGAAATATTCTTGTTGCAAATTGATAAATTACTGCTCTTATGTAATTTATTTAAAAAAACAGCCACCAAATATGAAAACTAGAGATTGTAAGCTTTCAAATGATATATAGTTTGTCAATATTACTTTAGGTTTTTACTAAGATATTATTGTTCTAAATATATATGGGCAAACGTCCCAGGTGGGACGGTGACAGTTAAGGCGATAACGTAATATAGTCCCAATGTCCTCAAACGAGTACTTCACATTTACTGATGTCCTAGAGTGCTACTATTACTAAAATATGTCAAATTTTAATCCCCATATGATGATAGAGACAGTATTGTACATAAATACATTTGTTTCATTCATAGAATTTGAATAGATTTTTTACCTGGGTCATTTTTCTTTCGGGAACTGGTGTAGAAGTGTTTAGGGTTAGAATGGTTAGCTTTAGGGTCATTTTCTTCTCACTGACAGTGGTACAATGTTGTGATATCACAACAAAATGGTGTGGGCAGTGCCCCTAAATGTGGCCAACATGTCTTAAGATTTACAAATTTGATTATCATTGTGTCAAGACGCAAAAATGTAATGTCCTCATATGAGGCGGCAGGGTCTCAGGAGGTTAAGTGAAGGAACATTTCAATATATCTATATTGGAGTGTGTAACGGAGTGGTTTCTAGCTTTAAGTTGGGCGCCAGACAGTTTAGTAACTGACAAACATTTTTATATTTTCCTGTTAACCACCAGTTATGAAAAAAGAAAAGAAATCGAAATGTCCATTCACTTCTTGTAGCAATAAACTTTATAGTCTCTTAGTGTCCAAAAACACACCTTCAAAAAACGAACAAAACGAAACAATTATTGACAAAAGAAATAGCCTACAGGCGCGTCTGCGCACCGGCCGTCAAGGTTCAGCAATATGCTTTTGCTTAACAAAAATATATACAATAAAAGAAGTCAAAATCATTCAAAAATATGGTAAATATCTAATAGAAACGAAATTTGTTTAAACACTGTTAATGGAAGTCAGTAAGGAGTGTTAGTAATTGTTCTTCCGATGAGAGTGTGGAGTCGTTTGCTATTGTTTAAAGTTTTATTGAGACCAGCAGCCTAAACGGAAAGGCACGGGAAGGCAATTGTTTCCTTTACCTCTAGGATAGGTGATCTCAGGTCGTCGAAGTGAATGAACCAACACTCACAGGTTTTCAACTTCACTGTGAGAATCCTCTTTGGCTTTGGTTTCTTACGGGCGACGTTCAGGTTCCAGCTCGCTCAGTTAACCCCGTCTATTCCGTACATGCGCGTCCTTTCCCATCTTTGCAGTGCAGAAATTCGGATCATCCACATGAACAAAAATCCAACAGGGTATCTTCACGACACGCTGAAACAACGTCCTCGATTTCACTTCAACTTCCTCAGACGCTAATCCCAACTTCCCGACCGGCCTTCCTTCCGTTTCTCTACTTCCTCTTTTCTTTTCCTCTCAATCACACAAACCCCACCTTTTTTCGTTACTATATTTAGGTTTTCGTTTGTATGAATTTTAATAAATATTATGAAGTTGTGTAGATTTATTTTTTGTGTCATTTAATGTGATTATTAATTAAATATTATTTGACACTGTAGCATCGCTACATCCTCCCCCCATTGGAAAGTCAACCATTGGTTGTTCTACTCTTAGAATCCTAAGAATTCTTCTTCATCTGAAGAGTCCCGAAAGATTTCCAGAAGTTTTTGGTTTTCCCGTCTTTCCATCTCTTCAGCCGTAGGATAACAAGGTTTCAGGTTACAAACATGTACATTCTTTACATCTTCGCCAGTGCTTTCCAAGACAACTTGATAATTTATCGGGCCCAGCCGATGGACGACCCGGTAAGGACCTCTCCATTTTTTACCCAACTTAGCAGTGAATTGATGTGGGGCACTTGACTTGGGAAAATTTCTTACCCACACTCGATCTTGAAACTGGTAAGTCACTTCTCTTCTGTTTTTATTATAGTTTCTTAATTGTCTGAGACGGGCTTTTTTTGAACTAGCTTCTGCCTTTTTTTGAAGTTGATGGAGTCTATCCATAGTTTCATAAAGTGGGGTCTCGGGCAGAACAGGGATTGCGGACTGAAGAATTCGGTCCATAGGACTTTGGAGCTTCCTGCCTACTCGAAGTTCGGCCGGCGTCAGTCCTGTAGTTTCCTGTACTGCAGGAAAAAAAAAAAACAGCCACCAAATATGAAAACTAGAGATTGTAAGCTTTCAAATGATATATAGTTTGTCAATATTACTTTAGGTTTTTACTAAGATATTATTGTTCTAAATATATATGGGCAAACGTCCCAGGTGGGACGGTGACAGTTAAGGCGATAACGTAATATAGTCCCAATGTCCTCAAACGAGTACTTCACATTTACTGATGTCCTAGAGTGCTACTATTACTAAAATATGTCAAATTTTAATCCCCATATGATGATAGAGACAGTATTGTACATAAATACATTTGTTTCATTCATAGAATTTGAATAGATTTTTTACCTGGGTCATTTTTCTTTCGGGAACTGGTGTAGAAGTGTTTAGGGTTAGAATGGTTAGCTTTAGGGTCATTTTCTTCTCACTGACAGTGGTACAATGTTGTGATATCACAACAAAATGGTGTGGGCAGTGCCCCTAAATGTGGCCAACATGTCTTAAGATTTACAAATTTGATTATCATTGTGTCAAGACGCAAAAATGTAATGTCCTCATATGAGGCGGCAGGGTCTCAGGAGGTTAAGTGAAGGAACATTTCAATATATCTATATTGGAGTGTGTAACGGAGTGGTTTCTAGCTTTAAGTTGGGCGCCAGACAGTTTAGTAACTGACAAACATTTTTATATTTTCCTGTTAACCACCAGTTATGAAAAAAGAAAAGAAATCGAAATGTCCATTCACTTCTTGTAGCAATAAACTTTATAGTCTCTTAGTTTTCAAAAACACACCTTCAAAAAACGAACAAAACGAAACAATTATTGACAAAAGAAATAGCCTACAGGCGCGTCTGCGCACCGGCCGTCAAGGTTCAGCAATATGCTTTTGCTTAACAAAAATATATACAATAAAAGAAGTCAAAATCATTCAAAAATATGGTAAATATCTAATAGAAACGAAATTTGTTTAAACACTGTTAATGGAAGTCAGTAAGGAGTGTTAGTAATTGTTCTTCCGATGAGAGTGTGGAGTCGTTTGCTATTGTTTAAAGTTTTATTGAGACCAGCAGCCTAAACGGAAAGGCACGGGAAGGCAATTGTTTCCTTTACCTCTAGGATAGGTGATCTCAGGTCGTCGAAGTGAAAGAACCAACACTCACAGGTTTTCAACTTCACTGTCAGAATCCTCTTTGGCTTTGGTTTCTTACGGGCGACGTTCAGGTTCCAGCTCGCTCAGTTAACCCCGTCTATTCCGTACATGCGCGTCCTTTCCCATCTTTGCAGTGCAGAAATTCGGATCATCCACATGAACAAAAATCCAACAGGGTATCTTCACGACACGCTGAAACAACGTCCTCGATTTCACTTCAACTTCCTCAGACGCTAATCCCAACTTCCTGACCGGCCTTCCTTCCGTTTCTCTACTTCCTCTTTTCTTTTCCTCTCAATCACACAAACCCCACCTTTTTTCGTTACTATATTTAGGTTTTCGTTTGTATGAATTTTAATAAATATTATGAAGTTGTGTAGATTTATTTTTTGTGTCATTTAATGTGATTATTAATTAAATATTATTTGACACTGTAGCATCGCTACAAGTGGAATTTGGATCGGAGCAGACTATAATTTCTTACACTGCTGATGTCTTGTCTGAGCGAGTCCCAAGGTTTGCGGGGCGGCCGGTCTTTTGATGTCGAGGCCCCCGTTCATCGCCTGTCTGACCTCCCGGCCACGTGTCCGGCCCAACGCTTCTTGGCCTTTTCGGCCTGGTTGACGGCGTCCTTGACCTTGCTCGTCTTCATCAGTAGCTTGTTCCTCAGTAGCTTGTTGCTGATGTGGTCCGTCTTCCTGACGCCGACCATCGGCCGCTCAAGCGCGCCTTCGGTCACTGCCAGCTTCTGCTTGTCGGCCGCGGTCAGTGACCAGGTCTCGGCCCCGTATGGCCGGTAGGACGGTGCTGTAGAAGAGGGGGGCGTCGTGACCACCTCTGCCTTGCTTATTGAAATACGTCTGTTTATCCAATTTAATTGTTGTAATTTAAATAAACAGATGTATTTCAATAGTCAAGGCAGAGGTAGCTGGCTAGTTTGTTTGGCTAATTTAGTAAACTTAAACCTTACCTTCAACATAGGTGATTTAGTTACTATGCCCTTTCAGCTCATGAGTTTCGACATCCTTCAGGTCTAGGTTGGTGGTTTACTGTAACTATCGGGTTTCTTCCCACCAGAGCCTTGCTTTCGATTTCAACATAGCGGATGTGTAAAATCAGTGTATTCTCTAGCCATTGAGCGTGCATCAGTTGTACATTCGATATTGCGGTGCACTATGGGATTGAATGAGTGAACTCGATAATGTCCACTAAGGTTTCGGACACCACTAAAAATGAATGTGCCCTATTTAAGGGTATAGGGGGCGATTCTGATCACAGTGCTTGTGTTCTTGCAGTCTTTGCCTTCATGCTTTACTTATATACCACCACCCATGACACTTACTAATTGAACAAAAAGTCAAACAAATTTCAGGTCACTCACTGAGAAAGATGTTTAATACACATAAGTAAATATTTTATTGCAGATGTTCATCACACTTTTTAAAAAGGCAAAAGTTTTCTTTAATTCTTTATTACATTCTATAATAACTTTTCCTTTATGCAAAGAAAATGCATGTGGTAGTTTTAATGCAGTTTTTAAAAAAAATGTATTACTTATTTTCATTTCCTTAAACCAAAGAACAGCAGAGCAACAAACAAGCTTTATTCAGATTGTGTATCATATTGAGTTTGTTTGATGTCTTTGCTGTAGAATCTGAAGTTCAGCTGGACTCACTGAAACAGGAAGTAGAAGAGCAGAGGAGACACCAGCAAGAGGAAGCTTCCCTTGTACACTCCATCTAATCAAGACAGGAACGACATTAGTATTACACTCCACTGCAACTACTTATAATAATAATAATACTAATAATAGTTATGAAAACTACATGTTCATTGTTGATCAATTTCGCACTTTTTTTTAAACAATAAAGTACTAGACTAATTCATAAGCTTCTCCTTATAGCTACATTTATAGCTTTACACTATTTTTGACTACTTTTGATATTGTGCTGCTTATTAACAATCACTTGTTCATACTGAACAATGGGTGTCGGAACCATTGTATATGGGTGGGACAATTAAGACCCACACATTTTTTGAGACCAATGATATTGGACACACTCACATTTACCGTCTCTAATTCAGCGCATAAGTCTGTTCACTTTTCAGAGCGCCATCAGTCAAATCCATTCCTCTTGAGGAATGCCCTATATAAGTTAAATTCCGTGTTTTAGCTACAGCGTTGATTTCCATGCTGCTGCTCAAACACTATACAATAAGGTCTCATTTGATAACATTAGTTAAAGCATTAACTAACATGAACTAACAGTGATCAATACATTTGTTACTGTACTTATTAATGCTGGGCTTGTCCTATAATTTTCTGTTTTTATTTAATTTTTAATGTTAACCCTTAAAGACCTATATGGCAAGTAACACATATGTACATATGCGACCTGCTACACATGTGTAGCTGACTGTAGCTGCCTATTACATGTGTGTAATAACAATCTGTAAGTACAGGCTGTTCCATAATATAGTTACATGTTAATTACATTTTGTTACATGTTATTACAATGTCTACTACCAAGTAATTAATTAAGTAATTACTCTGTATCACGGACACCGTAAAATAAAGCGTTTTGTGTTTTGTTGTTAAAGGGAAAGGGAACTTCCCCATCTGTAAATCCTATCCAGTGTGAGGGCGTGACAGGAGATGCCGCTGTTGTTTTGCTTATTGGGTTTATTTATTGTCAATTTCTGTGGGTTCGTACAGCTGTGTTGAGTTTACAGCTTAGCTGGTGAACTCGAGTGTCTACTTTGTTTTGGATTTTCAGCTGTCTTTTCCTCTCTTTTTTATTGTGTTGGATTTCTTTTGTAACTACTGTTTGTTGTTATTTGCTATTCGTTTTTTATGGTTTTGGGGTTATTTTTCTTTAACATCACTACATATTAATTGATGTTTGTTTTTGTGCAACTTATTATGTAACTGTTTTGAGTAGGATTCTATTGGCAACCATTCAGGCACTGCCCTCTGCTTGGCCATACCTGGACAGGAGGCTGGGACGTCCTTGACGTGACATTTATTGTGTTTGTATATTTTATTTGGGTTGGTGTGTTTTGTTTATGTAGAATAATTTTCATATAATTATTAGTTAATCTTCTTTTTGTGTCTGCAGGAGCCGGTAGGGATTCAATGTGGAACGGGGGAGGCTGGCTGCCTTTTCCTAGAGGCGTGTTTCCTACACACACATCACAGTGTGTGATGTGTGTTGACACAATTGCCTTGCAGTGCCTTGCAGTCTGATTTGGGGCGAATTTAAGTGGGTTTGGACGACCTCTCGAGTGCACCCGGCCTGCCTTGTTCCTGTGAAGCCTGGTGGGCGTTTTTAGTGATAGTTATTGTTGTAGAAATTTTAATAGTCATTTATTTCTAACAGATATCATAAGAGAGAGAACCTATTCAATGTGTAAAAGTATGTGTGTGTACGTGCTTGTGCGTGACGTTTCAGGAATATATGGGACAGGACCTCTTGACCTTAGGAATGGTCAGATTTGGCTAGTTTATTCCAGTACCAGTTTGTGTCCTTAAGTAGAAACTGAACAGCAGTGGGGGCCTTATCTGGGTGGGGGAAAAGTACAGCGGGTGAGAAGGAACCTTGAAAAGAGTATAAAAGCTGTCTCATGTCTTCCTGTTTTGCGTCACTCTCTTCACAGGGTAACGGCTGTGATGGCGACTGGGCCTTCTTGCAAGAATAAACATTTCTCTTTTTATTAATTTGACTCTGAGTGTCTCTTACGCAGTGATGATGTTTGACAGAAGTTTTGCCACTACATTATGATGTTTTATTAAAATAAAGTGTATTGTATCGTTACCCTTGTCTCACAGGTTTATATATTTGCCCTCAGTGGGTAATGTGTCCTTTTTTGTGGAGTATTTCCCTGGCCCTCCACCAGGGTGGCGTAGTCGGGTATAAATTAAAGTGTGATCCTAAATTCCTTGCACACAATAACGCCACATTAAGTACTCAAAAGTCTGTGGTCTCTGTTGTTGTATTTTTTGCTTCGTAATGCACCACACATTTTCAATAGGAGACAGGTCTGACTGCAGGTCTAGTACCGAAACTCTTTTACTATGAATCCGCTGTTGTAACATGTGCAGAATGAATCTTGGCATTGTGTTGCTGAAATAAGCAGGGATGTCTCTTAAAAAGACTTTGCCTTGATGACAGCATTATGGTAAATGTTTTCTCATGCTATAGCCAGACAAAAGTGTCAAAACACATGTTATAAGAGCTGTGTTCGATCCCATTGTAATGTAACCTTCAAATTTGCTTTTTTAAAATAATTTGCTCATTATTTTATTTCACTATTTTTAAATTATTTTATTTAGCAAAAAAGAAACAGATGTTAAATATTTTATTTATAATTATTATTTTTTATTTGTCATGTACAACGTTTTACATATGTGTAGAGGTTATTTTGTGCTCCTGCCTCTTTAAGGCAGAGCGTGCTGGAAAAAAAGAGAAAAAAGAAGTGAGTGGTATGAGAGTTAAACCCCATTCACACCACCAGCATCTTTGTAGCTACACGTCTCTAGTCTCTGTACTGTGAAGTCACTTGTTCGCGTTCGTAGTGCTTTCGCTCTAATCTTATTGGTAGACTGCACGTCTGGCCATATCTATACAAAATATCATCAAAAGTGATATATACAACTATTTCATTTTGACTAGGAATTACGGCCGTTTCACACCGCAAGCGTGAGCGGCGCTTGAGCAGCGTGTCAGCGTAACTACATCGTCACTGCAGCTGCAGACGCGCAAGAGTATTCACACTGGAAGCGTTTGTACAGTGTCACAGCAGCGGCTCCAAAGCTACATATAAAAGCGAGCAATTTTTTACAAAGACAACTATACATTTGTTTTTAGAAGTTGGTCATTTATAAAATTGATAGTCTTGAAAGTTTGTTATGGGGAGGTGTACAACATATTGAAATGGTAAACAACAAAACAACACAGAAAACAGCCCCAATCTTGTTGTTTCAGTCATACTTTCGATATGTTTCCAAAGACTGCAAACTCCGCGGATAAAAACAAGCAAATAAAACGCACACTCGGGTTTGATTTGGGTTGTGCCAGCATATGTAGCTGCCTGTGTATTAAATAAACTAAAAGAAAGTCTATATATAATATTTTCTGGCTAGTTTACTTTAGTTTAGTTTTTTATAATACACCATACTTTCACACAAACTGAATAATGCAAAACAAATTTAAATGGGTAGCCTATCTTCTATAAATATTTTTGAGTCTTCATTTTCTTTCTTTGCCTACTCCAGTTCTTGTTAAAACAATAATTCTCCCCTTATCTCTTCATGGGTTTTTAATGCACCACAACATAGAATAGTAAAAAAAAAGAAAAGAAAAAAAAGGAATATGTATATATGGGAAACCTAACAAACACCAGGGCAGGCAAGACAGGCGAGAAGTGGTTTTAACGGGACAGCATCTCTGTCCCAATTTGAGACACTCTCGCACTGTACTCCCTCTTTTAATGCACCTTAGACATTGCACATAACACACACACACAAAAAAAAACAATTAGGAAAAGATAGGGACTGATGAGATATGGGGGAAGGTTATCTTATATTATCTTATTATATCATATTTAATTTTATACAGGATTGACAATGGCAATTGTTACATAGGAGGAAGGATGGAAATAAAAATCGACCAACACAATATTGGCAATATGGTGGTAGTGGGGATTGGGGTGGTGATGGTAATGACAATGGTAATAAATAATAAATGGTTACTTTGTTTATGCATACACACACATACACATACCCACACTCTCACACCCGCTCACATACACACTTAGATCAAACAATTAAATCACTTTTATGTCACTTCTGGAATTATGGATTTACAAGATTGCTCACTACTGCACTATGTTGGTTTGTATGTATGTCTGACTGTTAAATAAAATAAAAATAAAAAAAAACATTCTGTGCATTTCGGGCACTTTTTGTGTGAAATATTTATTTTGTTTACTTTTTACTGTTTACTTCTATTTTAGCTTTCACTTTAATTGAGCATTAGCAGCGCAGCAAAAATAGACTTGGCGCCGAAACCCCTGCTTCAATGCTGCTCACGTTCAATTAAAGTGAAAGCTCACTTTTGATGGACAAAATAAATATGATTTCACACAAAAAGTGCCCAAAATGCACATAAGCATGTTTAGTGAGTTCTAACAAGAACTGGAGTAGGCAAATAAGAAAAGAAAATGAAGACTCAAAAATATTTATAGAAGATTTAGGCTACCCATTTAAATTTGTTTTGAATTATTGAGTTTCTGAAAGCATGGTGTATTGTAAAAAACTAAACTAAAGTAAACTAGCCAGAAAATATTATATATAAACTTTCTTTTAGTTTATGTAGGCTAATACACAGACAGCTACATAGGCTGGCACAACCCAAATCAAACCCAATTGTGTGCGTTTTTTTTGTTTGTTTGTTTTTATCCGCGGAGTTTGCAGTCTTTTAAACATATCGAAAGTATGACTGAAACGACAAGATTGGGGCTGTTTTCTGTGTTGTTTTGTTGTTTACCATTTAAATATGCGAATGTTGTAGGCCTACACCTAAAACAAACTTTCAAGACTATCAATTTTATAAATGATCAACTTCCATAAACAAATGTATAGTTGTATTTGTAAAGAATTGCTCACTTGTATATGTATCTTTGGAGCCACAAACGCTTCCAGTGTGAATACTCTCGCGCAGCTGCAGTGACGATGTAGTTACGCTGACGCGCTGCTCAAGCGCCGCTCACGCTTGCGGTGTGAAACGGCCGTTAGGCTCAAAAGAAACAGTGTGCTGTTGGGAGAGTGTTTTTATATTACCTGAACTCTTTTACTATAAAGCCACTGTTGTAACATGTGCTGAATAAATCTTGGCATTGTCTGGCTGAAATAAGCAGGGATGTCTCTTAAAAAGACGTTACCTTTATGACAGCATTATGGTAAATGTATTGTTTTCTCATGCTAGCAAGACAAAAGTGTCAAAACGCGTTATATAAACGGACACTTCCAGTTCTTGATTATTAGTGGCTGAGCTGTGTTCGATGCCATTGTAAAATACTTTGTATAACCACACAGTAAAATGAGACGACGCGCAGCCAGCAAAGTTGCAGTGAAAAAAAACTCACAGTTTGAGCGTCAAATACGCACAAGGACAGCGAGGATCAGCTTCAAGAGAGAGTGAGACAAAGACTTCTATCATGTAGCTTATCACATCGTACGAAGTTAAAAACATTTAAATAGACATATCAAGTAGTAAATAATGTATACGAAGCTTAGTTGATTATAGGCTATTTAGAGCTGGTTTGGTTGCTGAGAGACTGAGACGCGCAGAGACGGCAATTAACACGCTGTTTGATTTGTGTGAGTGCTTATTCCATTCATTCAAGTATCATAATGTACAAAGCTTAAATAATTTAAATATACATACAATAATATACTATCAAATTGTAAAATATGTATGTAGTAGCCTATTTGAGTTGATATTACTCTTGTCAAGCTCTCATTTCTGAGAGATGGCTCATTTAATTTTTACTCTCACTCATTCACTTCACTCATTATTGCATAGCAATTTTAGATAAGGTATTTGGCTTCAGGAACACCCCTAATCTACTCCGTAAAATTTACTCCCATTAAATTGAATTATTGTTTGTATAATTTCCTCATTTTAAGTTACTGTGGATGAAATCAAACTGCTAGCGCATGATCAAACAAAGGCCAATACCTGCAGCATTGCAAAGATCAGTGTCACAGCAGCTCACACTCGCTGTCCCTACAGGTGAAGTCACTGGTACACATACAGGTGTGCATCCTTTAGTTATGACGGAACCTGTAGAAAAGACATACATGTCCATATAATAAGATAATAAAACAATTCCAAGATTAGCAGTTAACAAGTGGAAACTTTCTGTCTAGCAGTATCAGCAGATTTCCACATTATACTGGACTCACCGACAGTAGAGCTTGAACATTTAGCAAATCCAGTTAGACATGTCTCCACTTCTAGTTTACAGGAACCCGTCAAAGCAGATGTGCAGGAGTAACACTTGAGAGAATAACCTTACAGACAGAGAAAGACATTGAGTTAGCGCTCTACAGTATGATTAGCAAATAATACATTTCAATACTTGCTGTTTTCTGTACCTCCAGTGAGAGAAATGAAAAGAAGAACGACAGAGACCTGCAGATTCATCTTGTGTCAGGAGCTGAATAACTATACAGAAGTAATGCTTCAGTTTCTTTTATGTCTGTTCGAAAGGTGTGGGTTTAGGACTCTTTGTGACGTCCTCCAATTAACTATGACAGTTTCTAAGGTTATCTGAAACTTAAGCAGGATGGGCATGGGCGTATACACGGGTGTGGCACCCACAGTGGCACACCTGAAAATAGATGCACAGAGGCGCAAAAACAGGGAGCAGTGCATAGGGGCGCCGGACGGGAGGGGGCACCATTGTGTCAAAATAATTCTTTGAAATCTCCTTTAATAAAACTTTATAAATCCAACATTGTTTGTTTAAAAATTATGAAAGGAAACTTTTTTATTTATATTATGTTTAGCACTTTAACTGATTATTTTATTATATCAGTATCAATCTCTCACCCTCCGACTTCTTGAAGTCTGTCCAATGTCCTGGATAGATGTGGGAAGCGTTCTGGGGTGCAGAGCAGAAAAGGTAAAATGATAAGCTTAAACTATTATTATTCATTTTTTTTAGTCTTTAAATGTGCAGTGTGTAGCTTTTTGGCGACATCTAGCGGTTAGTTTGCGAGTTTACACTAAGGGCTCAGCCCACTGCTCACCCCTCCCTTTCGAAGAAGCTACGGTGGCTAAAACGGGACAAACATCGTCGTCTAAGACAGCAGAGAATAGCCAGAGTAAAACAAGCCACAGCTAACATGGAGTACCACAGTCCATTATAAACCACATCATGGATAAAGTTTACAAAGCCATAGTCAGGTGAGGATCAAGGGTCTTAATCCATAATATAATAATAGTAATGATTGTCTCACGAACGTAACCAGCACATTCTCCCCACATAGCAAACCCATAATACAGCGAGGGAGAAGAACCACATGAAACTATGCAACTATAGATTTTTTCTAACAGGGTAGTAAAAGTTTAGCTGGCTAATATGAGCTGTTACTGTGGCTGAGCTGGTTAAAGCTTCGTTTATACTCGACGCGTCCGCATGAGCCCAAAGGTGCGTGCGGCAAAAATGACGTGATTGTAACAGCGCGCGCGCCTCCGCATCCCATAGACACCATTTACTACACACAATAGGCTTTTTTCTCTGATTTTGGAAACTTGATCGACTTAAAATGCTTCCAAGATCGACGGGTTGGTGATTCCTGTAACTGTTTTCCGGTCAATGACAAGAGTAGCCTACTAATCAGCTGACTCACGAACGTAACCAGCACATTTATCCCCACATAGCAAAGCCATAACACAGCGAGGGAGAAGAATTAAGTTACATGAAACAATCCAACTACATATTTACACCACTGACAAGGGAAAAGTCACTACTCACGGTGTTTATGACTAGCTTCTTCTAGGTTTTTGCGGCTTCTCTTTCAAGGTAGTGACGAAACGCGCTCTGTAACGCTGTTTGTTCGGTGTCGGCTACGGTAGAAAAATGACGTCATAATATGTCGACCTTCATAGAAGGGGATGCCCGCGCTTATGTAGATATAAATGCCTAATTCTAAGAAAACATTACTGTTTATTAAGTAAGTTCTTTATACTCCACTGAACACATAGTTATGGATCTCATATTGCATTTCTGTTAATAAATACTCAAAAATGTTACACACTGCACCTTGAAATTGATCAACATTTAACAACGGCTAACTTTGATTCAACGTTGCATTTCAGTGCTCGACATGTAGGCTACTCTTATTTGCTTGTCCAAGAAGAAAGATAATTTCACTTGCAAGGCCAGACAAGTAGCTTAAAAATAACTAGGGAGAATGATTCAGATTTTTTTTTATCCTCATTGAGTGTAAAGAGCGATTGATAATGGATAGTGTATTTCAGGTAACAAGATCATGTTGTTGAAGCTCGCGCTGCTCGTAGCGCAACAGCACACAATAATCTCACAGAAGAAACGTACTGAGGTAAATATTCACTAAAGTTCAGAACACCAATTGACTGAAAGTCAGAACACCCTAGCAATCACATAGCACTAATATTTCCCTTTCTTTCTCTCTTTCTCTCTCTCTTTCTTTCTTTCTTTCTTTCTTTCTTTCTTTCTTTCTTTCTTTCTTTCTTTCTTCTTTCTTTCTTTCTTCTTCTTTCTTTCTCTCTAACTAATATTTCTTTCTAACTAACTAATCTTTATTTTTTCTTTGCAATCTTTCTTTCTTACTAATCTTTCTTTCTAACTATTCTTTTTTCTCTTTCTTTCTAACTAATCTTTCTTTCTTTTGTTACTAATCTTTCTTTGTTTCTAACTTATCTTTTTTTTCTTTCTTTTCTTTCTATCAATCTTTTTTCTTTCTAACTAATCTTGATGATCTATCTATCCATCCATCCATTCATCCATGGTCATTTAAAAACATGCTAAATCATGTGGTAAACTATGGAATTAAAATAATGACAAATGTTTTTGAAACAAAAAGCCTGTTGAATTGTACTACTTGAAATAAATATGCATTGCATTAACCCTGCTTGTATTTTAATGCATTGTATTTTTAGGGCTTGTATTTTTATGGGCTGAAATTTAGCATGGTTGAATATTTAAGCTGTGAATATTTCAATTCAAAACATTTCAAACACATTTTCATTAGTAAAATTTCAATAATCCATTTTCACCTTTCATATTTCACTTCCAAAATATTCAAACTGATTAAAAATACAACCTATAATATTCAACAGGCGGTTTTCGGTCCATTTTATTTCGCTTTCAAATTCGCTTCCTCAAATTCAGTGGTTTAAATTCGACAGTAAATTCAACGTTGACATCCAGGAAAAGCAGGAGATCACCGAGCATAATCTCCATCTGCTGTTAGTCGACCTCACCAGCAGGGGGTGCAAACGCGTGTTGTTAATGAAGATAGAGTTAGCAAGCCATTCATTTATGAAAACTGTACAACAATTGAGCATGCATTACGTTTTTTGTGATGATTATCTGGGTCAGTATATATGCGGAAAAGACGATTAAGGCACAAAAGCTGTTTTTATGTTTCATTCATTAACTTCATTGTTACTTTCCCTGTGTAGCCTTACATGTTATCAGCTTTTTCTACCATGAACGGGATTATCGGTTTCCCTCAATACCTCATCATCATACTCAAAGATTCCCTTTCTGTCGGGACAAAACTGGCAATTCCTGTAATGGAATAATACAGTGATACAAAAGACAAAACTCGCAACTTTATTGAGGAAGTATGCCAACATACATGTACTGCATTAGATTAAACTGGGAAGGTTCATAGCACTTTCATATTGTTGTTAAGTTGGCTTGAGAAAGCCAACTTACTGAAATCCTATTTAAACTTATTATTATTATTATTATTCTTCTGACTCTAAAATTTAAACTCTAACTCGTCCTAGAGCTTTAACTCTACAAACTCCAAACTCGGGTCAGACCTTCAAACTGTTCTGACTTAGTGTGCTATATCTTTTCAGACTGATTTGACTTTCAGATTTCTTAAAAATTAATATTAAAAATCATAAAAATCCCATTGACTTTCATTGGAACAGTTCAAAATGAGCCAAGACTACGGTGGCCCAATAGTTATCACCAAATAAACTCAAATCTAAAATCCCTGACTCAATTAAACTACCATTCTATATGTACTAATGAACTTTATCTATCTATCTATCTATCTATCTATCTATCTATCTATCTATCTATCTATCTATCTATCTATCTATCTATCTATCTATCTATCTATCTATCTATCTATCTATCTATCTATCTATCTATCTTTCTATCTATCTATCTATCTATCTATCTATCTATCTATCTATCTATCTATCTTTCTTTCTAACTAATCTTTCTTTCTAACTAATCTATCTTTATTTCTTTCTAACTAATCTATCTTTCTTTCTTTCTATCTTTCTTTCTAACTAATCTATCTTTCTTTCTTTCTTTCTTTCTATCTATCTATCTTTCTAACTAATCTATCTATCTATCTTTCTAACTAATCTATCTTTCTTTCTTTCTAACTAATCTTTCTTTCTAACTAATCTATCTATCTATCTATCTATCTTTCTTTCTTTCTTTCTAACTAATCTATCTATCTTTCTTTCTTTCTAACTAATCTATCTTTCTTTCTAACTAAACTATCTTTCTTTATTTCTAACTAATCTATCTTTCTTTCTAACTAATCTATCTTTCTTTCTTTCTAACTAATCTTTCTTTCTAACTAATCTATCTATCTATCTATCTATCTATCTATCTATCTATCTATCTTTCTTTCTTTCTTTCTAACTAATCTATCTATCTTTCTTTCTTTCTAACTAATCTATCTTTCTTTCTAACTAAACTATCTTTCTTTATTTCTAACTAATCTATCTTTCTTTCTAACTAATCTATCTTTCTTTCTTACTAATCTATGTTTCTTTCATTTTAACTAATCTATCTTTCTTTCTAATTAATCTACCTATCTTTCTTTCTAACTAATCTATCTTTCTTTTCTTTCTAACTAATCTATCTTTCTTTTCTTTCTAACTAATCTATCTTTCTTTCTTTCTAACTAATCTGTTTATTTTTTCTAACTAATCTATCTATCTTTCTTTCTTTCTAACTAATCTATCTTTCTTTCTAACTAATCTATCTTTCTTTCGTTCTAACTAATCTATCTTTCTTTCATTCTAACTAATCTGTCTTTCTTTCTAACTAATCTATCTATCTTTCTTTCTTTCTAACTAATCTATCCTTTCTTTTTAACTAATCTATCTTTCTTTCCTTCTTTCTAACTAATCTATCTTTCATTCTAACTAATCTATCTATCTTTCTTTCTTTCTAACTAATCTTTCTTTCTTTCTGTCTAACTAATCTTTCTTTCTTTCTTTATTTCTAACTAATCTATCTTTCTTTCTAGCTAATCTATCTTTCTTTCTAACTAATCTATCTATCTTTCTTTCTAACTAATCTATCTTTCTTTTCTTTCTAACTAATCAATTTTTCTTTCTTTCTTTCTTTCTTTCTTTCTTTCTTTCTTTCTTTCTAACTAATCTCTTTATTTTTTCTAACTAATATATCTATCTTTCTTTCTTTCTTTCTAACTAATCTATCCTTTCTTTTTAACTAATCTATCTTTCTTTCCTTCTTATTAAACTAATCTTTCTTTCGTTCTGTCTAACTAATCTTTCTATCTTTCTTTCTTTCTAACTAATCTATCTTTCTTTCTAACTAATCTATCTATCTATCTTTCTTTCTAACTAATCTTTCTTTCTTTCTTTCTTTTTCTTTCTTTCTTTCTTTCTTTCTTACTAATCTATCTTTCTTCCTTTCTAAGTAATCTATCTTTCTTTCTAACTAATCTATCTATCTGTCTTTCTTTCTTTCTAACGAATCTATCTTTCTTTCTAACTAATCTATCTTTCTTTCTTACTAATCTATCTTTCTTTCATTCTAACTAATCTATCTTTTTTCTTTCTAACTAATCTATCTATCTTTCTTTCTAACTAATCTATCTATCTTTTCTTTCTAACTAATCTATCTTCTTTCTAACTAATCTATCTATCTGTCTTTCTTTCTTTCTAACGAATCTATCTTTCTTTCTAACTAATCTATCTTCTTTCTTACTAATCTATCTATCTTTCTTTCTAACTAATCTATCTTTCTTTCTAACTAATCTATTTTTCTTTCTTTCTTCTAACTAATCTATCTTTCTTTCTTTCTAACTAATCTCTTTCTTTTTCTAACTAATCTATCTATCTTTCTTCTTTCTAACTAATCTATCTTTCTTCCTTTCTAACTAAATCTATCTTTCTTTCTTTCTTTCTAACGAATCTATCTTTCTTTCTAACTAATCTATCTTTCTTTCTTACTAATCTATCTTTCTTTCATTCTAACTAATCTATCTATCTTTCTTTCTAACTAATCTATCTTTCTTTCTTTCTAACTAATCTTTCTTTCTTCTAACTAATCTCTTACTATCTTTCTTTCTAACTAATCTATCTTTCTTTCTAACTAATCTATCTATTTCTTTCTTTCTAACTAATCTATCTTTCTTTCTAACTAATCTATATTTCTTTCTTTCTAACTAATCTATCTATCTTTCTTTCTTTCTAACTAATCTATCCTTTCTTTTTAACTAATCTATCTTTCTTTCCTTCTTTCCAACCAATCTATCTATCTTTCTTTCCTTCCTTCTTTCTAACTAATCTATCTTTCATTCTAACTTATCTGTCTTTCTTTCTTTCTTCTTTCTTTCTAACTAATCTTTCTTTCTTTCTTTCTTTCTAACTAATCTCTTCTTTCTAACTAATCTTTCTTTCTTTCTTTCTTTCTAACTAATCTGTCTTTCTTTCTAACTAATCTATCTTTCTGTCTTCTTTCTAACTAATCTGTCTTTCTTTCTAACTAATCTATCTTTTTTTCTTTCTTTCTTTCTTTTCTTTCTCTTTCTTTCTTTCTATATTCTTTCTTTCTTTCTTCTAACTAATCTGTCTTTCTTCTAACTAATCTATCTTTCTTTCTTAACAATCTATCTTTTTCTTTCTAACTAATCTATCTTTCTTTCTTTCTAACTAATCTATCTTTCTTTCTTTCTAACTAATCTTCTTTCTTTCTTTCTAACTAATCTATCTTTCTTTCTTTCTAACTAATCTATCTTTCTTTCTTTCTAACTAATATCTATCTTTCTTTCTTCTAACTAATCTATCTTTCTTTCTAACTAATCTCTTTCTTTCTACTAATCTATCTTTCTTTCTAACTAATCTATCTTTCTTTTCTTTCTAAACTATCTTTTTCTTCTAACTAATCTATCTTTCTTTCTTCCTAACTAATCTATCTTTCTTTCTTTCTAACTAATCTATCTTTCTTTCTTTCTAACTAATCTATCTCTTTCTTTCTTTCTTTCTTTCTAACTAATCTCTTCTTTCTTTCTAACTAATCTATCTTTCTTTCTTTCTTTCTAACTAATCTATCTTCTTTCTTTCTAACTAATCTTCTTTCTTCTTTAACTAACTATCTTCTTTCTTTCTTTCTAACTAATCTATCTTCTTTCTTTCTAACTAATCTTTTCTTTTCTTACTAATCTTTTTCTTTCTTTCTAACTATCTATCTTTCTTTTAACTAATCTATCTTTCTTTCTAACTAATCTATCTTTTTCTTCTTCTCTATTTTCTTTCTTTCTAACTAATCTATCCTCTTTCTTTCTAATCTAATCTAATCTTCTTTCTTTCTTTCTAACTAATCTTTCATTTCTTTCTCTTTCTTCTCTACTTCTCTTTCTTTCTAACTAATCTATCTTTTCTCTTCTTTCTAACTAATCTATCTTTCTTTTCTAACTAATCTATCTTTCTTTCTTTCTTTCTAACAATCTATCTTTCTTTCTAACTAATCTACTTTCTTTCTTCTTTCTACTATATCTTTCTTTCTACTAATCTATCTTTCTTTCTTTCTTCTTTCTAACTAATCTATCTTTCTTTCTAACTAATCTATCTTTCTTTCTTTACTACTTCTTTTCTTTCTAACTAATCTATCTTTCTTTCTTTCTAACTAATCTATCTATCTTTCTTTTTCTTTCTAACTAATCTTCTTTCTTTCTATTCTTTCTAACTATCTTTCTTTCTTTCTAACTAATCTTATCTTTCTCTCTTTCTTTCTAACTAATCTTATCTTTCTTTCTTATCTATCTTTCTACTAATCTTTTCCTTTCTTTCTAATCTATCTTTTCTTTCTTTCTAAAATCTATCTTTCTTTCTAACTAATCATCTATCTTTCTTCTACTTTAAACTTCTTCAATCTATTCTTTCTTTCTTTCTTACTAATCTATCTTTCTTTTCCTATTATCTTCTTTCTTCTAACTAATCTATCTTTCTTTCTTTCTACTATCTATTTTCTTTCTTTCTAACTAATTATCTTCTTTCTTCTCTTTCTTCTAATCTATCTTTCTTTCTAACTAATCTCTTTCTTTCTTAACTAATCTATCTTTCTTCTTTAACTAATCTATCTTTCTTTCTTTCTAACTAATCTATCTTTTTTCTTTCTAACTAATATTCTTCTTTCTTTCTAATCTATCTATCTTTCTTTCTTCTCTCTTCTTTCTTTCTAACTAATCTTTCTTTCTTTCTATTACTATCTTCTTTCTTTCTCTAACTAATTCTTCTTTCTTTCTAACTAATCTATCTTTCTCTTTCTTTCTAACTAATCTATCTTTCTTTTCTTTCTTTTTCTAACTAATCTTTCTTTCTTTCTTTCTAACTAATCTATCTTTCTTTCTTTCTAACTAATCTATCTTTCTTTCTTTCTAACTAATATATCTTTCTTTCTTTACTTCTTTCTAACTAATCTA